>NW_024121289.1:51873-142822 GCF_016745375.1 Pimephales promelas | reverse complement strand
AACAGCAGAAAACAGATGGGAAATAATTAGCATAGCTGATGTCCATAACGATTTCCCTTACACAGGAGTAGATTCCAGAGTTTGAGCATAAAGAATTTAAGTTTGAGCCTAACTTTTATTTCTGGAATATTTACATTAACAAATAACTAGTGCTAATTACAAGTAATCGTCTAACAGTTTTAATAAACCTTAAGCAAGAACTGACCACAGAGAAGTCATCTGAACAATTGCAAGTACCATTCAAATGCTTATGATTTACGGCAGATTAGACTTACTCGACCTAACCTGAGGATAATAAATAAGGTTAAAAGGTGTTAAGATTAAACACACACCGTAAAACATGGCACCCAACGTGGGGCTTTAACTGTTCAATTCTGGCCAGTAATTGAACAGTTAAGTGCCTGCTAAATAGTGTGTGTATCGATATGCTTAAGGATTAGAATTTATTTATTTTTTAAAAAAGAGAAATCACCAAATAGAAGACGACTAGAGAAACTTAAGTTGAAAAAAATAATAATAAAGAAAAGATTATTTAAAGAAGACCCAGAAAGGGTTAGATGTGCACGCAAGAAATAAGTTAAAGAGTGAAGGAAAGACTAATAAGTCTATACTAAAGAGGCTAAGCTATGGCAGCAAAAGCCCAGGAAAAATCCAGCAAGATTTTTATACAAGCGTATACATGGGGTGATTCTCGTGTATAAGGATGGCAAAAGATAGCCTTACAGGCACATACATCAGTCCAGGAGATGGAACCAGGAGAAACTCCTTTTGGCTTCCCTCCAAAGAGGGACTGAAAGCTGGACAGTTTAAAGAGTGAAGTAGGTCTAGCAGTATTGCAATGAATGCAAGAGCTGGGGGAAAAAAAAAATAAAATAAATAAATAAATTAAAAAAAAAAAAATCGAAACTGGAATATACAATTACAATTACTATGATGGGCAAACCACTAAGAAGAGAAAAAGGAGAAATACCCGGGAAAAAAAATCAGCTGGGTATTAATGACTTTGAACAAAAGGAAGGAATCCGTTTGACAATACCAGTAAATGAAGAAGAAGATCAGGAAAGTGTTATTACAATTGCCCATGGAAACACACCTACCCCAGCATCATATGATCTAGAAATAGGCAGAATAAGACTGTTTAAAGACAGTTTAACTGAAAGAACAGAGGGGGGTGTCATTATACTAAATGGAAATAAACAAATGATAGCTGGATCTGGAACAGCAGGAGCAATTTTTAGTAGAGAGGTTCCGAGACCCTTTTTCTCTTCCCGATACCTGGGCCCGTATCCCTAAAGATTCTGAGAATCCTCTCAGAGAGCTCCGAACTGAACCTAAAAATGCCTTGCAGTTTTAGCTTAGAAGTGATTTCAGAACATTTTCAATGAACTCTGAGCAAGGAATGGATGGAGAATCCTATCTTAGTGAGGAGGTGTGGTTGACCCCGTTGCTAGGTACAAGTCATCATTTCAAAAGCCGTGATTGGTTGATCCTACAAGTTTGATGAAAATGAACTTTTGGTGATGAGCAAAGGATGTACCCTCAAATCAATAAACATAATTATACAGTCTAATCTTATGCAGACTGTAATTGTAAATAATATCACATTCAAGAAAATATCTGGAAAATGAATAGTAAGCTGTAGGGGTTATAGCCTAACATTAGAATCTAAAATGTGTGAAAACTTAAGCTCATTACACCCTGTTCAAATAATGATTTGTCTTATTGCTCATATTAAGATCCTAGATTGCATATTTTGTACTTTCACTCCCATATGGACCCCATTGAAAACAAGATGGCCTATCTCAAGGGGCTGTCCTTAATGAAATTGCAACGTTACAACTCAGTGTGGTCTTAACGAGGGTAACACGGCTCAGCTTTTATCAATGTCTGTGATTGCTGGCTGGTCTATTTATGAAGGTTTGATAACAAATATCCTACAAACACAGAAATGGAGAATGGCCATTCTGTGCATCTGCTTAGGGGAACTCCTGAGCCACTGAAAGTCCTCTTCCCTGCTCTTAGCAGATCTCGCCTTAGGAGCCCTTTTAAGCGCTAGGAATCTTGAGGAATAGCTTTTATATTAACTGGGATTTTCGTGTCACTTTTAGGGGAAATTCTAAGAAAACGTCATGACCGAGAATTTTCTTAGAATTTGGCCGTTAGGAGCCACTTTTTGCACAAAAATTCTTTAGGGATACGGGCCCTGGACTCAGGGTATCGGCCAATACGGAGTACCGATCCGATACCTGGGTGTGTATAGTATCTATTCAGCTGCAATTCATTATAGCACTGTATGAATTGATAGAATTTTTATCGTGTGCTTCAAACTTATCCCTAAATTAAACATGAACAAATACATAGTGAACTAGAGTATTTTTATTTTATGAATAACATTTCATAACAATATTTATCTTAAGTGAAAAAGAACTTAATGCAGCTACACATCTAATACTGCAAACTAAAAAAGATATTTTAGATTAACAAAATAACTAAAAAAAGTGCAACAAACAAAATCTAGCAATCTAAAAAGATTACAAATAATATAAGAATTTAATCTCTTTATAACTGAAGATCAATAAACCATTTTGTTAAATAAACGACATTTCAGTTGACTGCGGCTGGTCATCCAGAATAATAAACTCAATAACTTTCATGTTGTTGGTTATATTTATTGTTCGTTGGCTGTCTTTTGCAAAACATTTCTCTTCGTTTGAGTTCCTGCTTACACGAGAACGCTCACGGGTGAAAACATAAAAAAATATTTTATCATTTGTGCCTTTTTCGTTTACACGGCGACGGCGTTTTTGGGGCTTAAAAACGCAAAAAAGTGAAACCCCCCTTCAGAGTGGAAATCTTTAAAACGCTCCACCGCCACGTTCCCGTGTAAACGGTAAAAGCGCAAAGGTCTGCTTGACAGTGACTGTTGTACGCTGGTGCACGGACTTGGTGTTGTAGTATGCACTAGCTGCCTAGAGTGCATACTACATTGAATTTCACAGACTTTTGCATCACCATCTGCACGCGGATGTCACACCCAAAACACTCGTCTAAACGCAGAATAAAAAGTGATAACGCAACTTTAGCGTTTTCTCTTCAGAGTCGTTTCCGTGTAAACATAGCCATAATGAAGCTTTCAGAGATTGTTGATTCTGACGTGGCTCAACCTCTGTCTGCCATCGTGTTCTGCGGGTTGACTGGTCTTCAAATGCTTAAGTTACTCATGTTGAAGGTTGTAATACTTGTTCTACCCGTCGAAATTGCAGTATTGCCTGAGACATGTCGCCGTTGCACTGGCTGGTTGGTCTAGTCTGAAATACACAATACAGCCAAACTGCGGACATTATGCCAGGGCGCACACACACGTTTTCTTCACTGGTCTAAACAGTGGTTGCTTGTGGCAACAGCACGACTTCCTGTGTTTCTACTAGCAACCACTGTTTAGAGCAGCGAAGAAGAGTTTCTCCGTTTTGCAGCGGTTAGCCAAGCTAGCGTGTATAACTAGCTTTAAGTAACTAACTATCGGAACACAGATAGAAGTACTCGCCAATACAGATTCTAGAATTTTTATTGGTATCGGCGGCATTTTCGATACTAGTATCGGAACTCTAATTTTTGGTAAACTAGGTATTCAAGCATTACAGGAGACGGAAAGTATGAGAGCTCAGCTTGGACCCCAAAATAAAACAGTGAGAGAAACCTCTGGGCTCCCTCAGTGGAATTATGTAGCACATACAGTAATGACGGTTTGCAGGGAAGAGCTGTGTAGTGCAGAACGCTCCTGCAAGAAGGCCAGGACAATAACAGCAGCAGTAATAAGAGAAACATTATTTGGAAAGGAAAATCAAACACATATGATTTTACTGGAGGTTTAAACTGCCCAGTTCCCATTAAAGTCAGTAATAGAAGGAATAATATTGGGAATTTCAGATATGTCCCAAGAAAGTCAGTTAAATTTATTAATGACTAATTTAAAAATCAAGAAGAATTAGAAATCATTCTTGGAAAAAAAAAAAAAAAAAAAAAAAAGGGAAGAGAAAGACCAGCCAGGACCCTCTCAGCAATCTGCTCTGCATTGGGATGTGCCTGCATCGGAAAGAAACGAACAACAGGGTGAGAGAGTCCGAGGCTGAATCTGAGGTGTCAGAGTTTGCATACGACTCAGTCATGTCAGATTCTTCATCATCCTGTACAGAGAGTGGAAGTAGCGAAACGGAAAACAACAAAAGAACTAGACTAAGGAATAAGAGAGGAAGCCGGATTGAATTAAAACGAGTGTCACACCAAATAGAAAATGACTGGCCTGAAATTAATTTAAGAGGGATTAAACACAAATATATATATATAAGGAAAAAATAAAAACCTAAATGTACCATAAATGCAAAGACAGACTAAATTTCTATTGGCATACAATAGAAATAGAGAGAGTTAAGAAAAGGACAAAGAATAACTTGATCTTAAATGGAACACGAGGCAAAAGAGGTATACAAAAAAAGTAACATAGTGGTTTAAGAGACTTTGATATGCACTTGAAGTTGATCTAGACTGTTGGGGTGCAAGGTTGAATTAACCCTATCCCACCAAAGATCCACATGTGTCCCACCCAAGTCCAACAGTTGAACACT
Organism: Pimephales promelas; assembly: GCF_016745375.1. The sequence goes on along the minus strand of NW_024121289.1, from coordinate 138,200 downwards.
TGAAAAGAAAGATCTCCACATTTCCAGAAGTTCATGAAAATGAACAAAGTACCCAAACCCGACAGCCATCCACTCAGAGGGGAGGGAAAAAAAGTTCCAACAGGTTGAATGAAAATCGCAACATCAGGCACAAATACAAAAGGCCACAAGAGCATAGAGAAGAATCACGAAGCAGAAAAAAAAGCATAGTAAGACGGTCACTAATGCCAACATAAAGAAGACAGTCAGAATAAAAACAAGAACATAAATATACAAGATAAACAAACAATAAAGACAAAACATTTTATGCAGCACATTTCAATACAAAATACAACCATTTTAGAAAAATAAGAACGGACATAAAATGGTCAATGGGACTGAGCCACAAAACAGCATAATTGCTAATAAGGCCAGGAGCATATATGAAAGGTGTGTGGAAGACATTAAATCATAAAAAAAATAAAAATAGGCTTTAAAAAAATGCAAAAGACAACAGCAGTCATAAATACAAATGCAAAGGCAAAAGATGGGAAAATGCAAAAACACAAAAAGACAAAGCACAATAAGTACATGAGTGCCGAGACAAAAATAAAGGAGCATTAAGACATAAAGGGCATTTAAAATTTAAATCAAACACCACAATTAATAAATGTAAACTGTAAAAACCATCACTACAACGGGGCACAAAAAAGGACCTTTACAAAGTGCCCAAATAAAATAAAGAGGTATAAAAAGACCACATCAAAAAACGTTACAGAACAAACAGAAATTAAAATAATAATAACAATAAGGAACATAAAGCCCATAACTTTTGTCATTCATAAACTCAAATGGTGCATTGAAGGACACAAGGACATCAATAAAAATGATGAAAAGAGCACAAAGGCTAAAATAGTGGCATAAAGCCACTTTCAAACCATTTTGAGAAGCACTATACACTACAACTGACTAAAACAGAACAAAGGCATAAATACAAGTAGTTTAAGAGGGAAAGGGAACAGAGGTAGGCCTATGGAAGTATTACAGGATTGAATAAATGCAAAGAATGGAAAACTAACAAATTACATTCCAAATTCACCTAGCCCCGCCCCTTTTCAGCGCTACGCTCGTTGTCTTTTGACTTCCGGTCTGTAGCCTATTTTCACTGCGATCTTGCATAAGTATGAATGAACTGCTCGTAAAAAAAAAAAAAAAAAGAAAAAAAAAAATTCCCGGTCGACATTTGTTAAGACATCTGCTTTACAATGCTTATGATAAACTTTACAATGCTCATGATAACTTTTGTTAAATCTACAATAAGTAAATCCACTTCACCAGCTAATTAGTCCGACAGCGATGCCATAATATACAGAGTAACCGCAAAAACGGAAGTTCAAAGACAATATTCTAAAGATGACGGCACCCACGTTTCTCTGGTGCATAAGGGCTATACCGGCATTAACAAAAACAAACTGATTGTTTTTTTTTATTATTACTAAAAGAGATTGTTAATATAGACATGCAATTAATGCATCAACATAGAACCGGTACCCCTAAAACTTTAACAGCCAAATTGTGAAATACACCTCCGTCAGAATTACCTAATTTCCAGAAACGTTGGGACATTTAGTAACGTCTGTCGCTTAATTGTTCATTCTCTTTAACCTTTTTTACTGGCAAAAAAAAAAAAAAAATTACAAAGAAAAGGTCACCTTTTTTTTTTTTTCATTGGCCAACATAATTGTAAATGTAAATTAAATAAACAAATTTTTATTTTGATGGCTGAAACACTCCAAAAAAGTTACCAAGGCAAAATAAAATTGAATAGACTCTCAAAACCTGTGTTAACAGCCATCAAAATAAAATAAAGTATATTTTCAAAATAAAATTATGTGTCCGAGAAAACATTGGAAATATTTCTTTGTACTTTTGTCAGTTGCCAAGGACAATTAAAAATTACTAAATCACAGAATCTTGATTTTATTGCATTTTACAAAATATCCCAACAATTATAGAAATGGGGTTGTATAAAAGTATAAATTCAAGAGAATCATTATACAGAAGAGTATTTTCAAAAATAGCAACAAGCATACCTGCTCAAACCCCTCCAAGGTTTGCTGACGTTGGTGGGGTCACTTTGTTGTTTGATCAAATCCAGGTTTCAATTTTATACAATCATCAGACATGGCTCGTCTTGGGATTGACCAAGAAAAGTTTTCGGACTTTGGGATATCAGACAACTGTAAAACAGTGAAGGGTGAGACACAAATACGGGTTAACAAGACATTAAAAGTAGATGAGTGCACAAAAAACCCTCGAGGGCCTGATCTGCATCTCACACACACACACACACACACACACACACACACACACACACACACTAGTGATGGGCGGATCGATCCTTAGGTAGCAATACTGACGTGGTATCGAAAAGGATCGATCCTCACATAAAAATATCGATCCAAATGTGCATTTTTTTAACCAGTAATTTTGTATTAATTTAGCATACAATTTAGTGCGAAAAATAAGCTTCTAGTGGAAAAATAAGCGAATGCGAATGTAATTGTAGGATGACAGAGAAACTATCGTGAGTTATTTCGCAATAAACAAACCAAAACTGTACATAACAGTTGAAAATGTTGACGTCAGTAAGATCTTTTTCATGAAATTAATATTTTTATGCATTAAATTGATCAAAAGTGAAAGTCAAGGGTTTTACACTGTTAAAAAAAATCTACTTCATATAAATGCTTTTCTTTCAACTTTGTTCATCAAATAATTCTGCATAAAATGTATCATGGTTTCCAACAAAATATGAAACTGTTTTCAACATTGATAATAATAAGAAAAGTTTCCCGAGTAGCAAATCAGCATATTAAAAAGAATTATCATCATGACTGGAGTAATTATGCCAAAAGTTCTGCTTTGATCACATGAATAAATTACAGTTTAGTATGGCATAGAAAACAGATAGCCTATGTTAAATTGTTAAATTGTAAAATTACAGTTTTTACTAAGGGAAATAAAAATCTTAAAGACCCCAAACTTTTGAACAAAGTACTAGTACTATAAAATGCAAGTTCAAATGCGCTTTTAAAATGAAAAAGTATCAGTATCGGCGATACTGGCCCTGTATTTACTTGGTATCGGATCGATACAGAAATTTGCAGTATCGCCCATCTCACTCACTCACTCACTCACTCACTCACACACACACACACACACACACACACACACACACACACACACACACACACACACACACACACACACACACACACACACACACACACACACACACACACACACACACACACACACACACACACACACACACACACACACACACACACACAACACACACACACACACACACACACACACACACACACACACACACACACACACACACACACACACACACACACACACACACCACACACACACACACACACACACACACACACACACACACACACACACACACACACACACACACACACACACACACAACACACACACACACACACACACACACACACACACACACACCACACACACACACACACACACACACACACACACACACACACACACACACACACACACACACACACACACACACACACACACACACAACACACACACACACACACACACACACACACACACACACACACACACACAACACACACACACACACACACACAACACACACACACACACACACACACACACACACACACACACACACACACACACACACACACACACACACACACACACACACACACACACACACACACACACACACACACACCACACACACACACACACACACACACACACACACACACACACACACACACACACACACACACACACACACACACACACACACACACACACACACACACACACACACACACACACACACAACACACACACACACACACAACACACACACACACACACACACACACACACACACACACACACACACACACACACACACACACACACACACACACACACACACACACACACACACACACACACACACACACACACACACACACACACACACACACACACACACTGAAACTTCAGCATCAATGCTAATGCTAAGTTAGGTGCATGACTGATCAAATAAGACAGTCCAGCACAGCATTTAAACAACAAAGTTACACCAGATCGATACACTCACGAGCCAGTGCTTTCTTACACAGTGTCAAAAACAGACGAGTACGACAAACAATTAGAAATCCAAGTATAATGCTTCAGTTATTGAGTTTCAGGTGAAGATAAAGGGGATGACTTCAAATGGTAAGTATTTCCACACACACACATATAAACACACACTTTTTGGTTGCCATGAGAGTAAATGAATAAACAATGTCTTTGTCTTACAAGGATTGTGTGAACGTTGGAGGTGGAGAACAGACGAGGGATTTAGGAGACAGGATCTCGGAGAAATCTCAGAGGGTCAATCACTAAGCAGAAAGGCAAGTAATCCAGTCCTAGACCAGTTTTAGACCAAACAAAGTGTGTGACTGAGGTGTGCTGAAATACTGTGGAGATGAGTGTGTTGATCAGGTGCAGGTGAGGATGATGGCTGAGTAAGTGCAGGTGATGAGCAGGAGGAATTCTGGGAATTGTAGTTTTGAGTGATATGGCTGGACCATGGCTACGTTCGAAACCACATTTCAATAAGTACTACTCGATGAGCGCTAAAATAGTAGGTATTATTTATTTATTTAATTAACAAGGACAATGTATGGCCATATCAGAATTAGCTACAAGCTAAATTTCATCTGTAGTCCCTGGGCAGGAAAAGGTAACATTCAATTAACAATCCAACAGACCATATAAATATATCATAAAACGTCATCACGCAAGTAGCCAGTCAGACAGCAAAATTTCACATTCTTAAAAAAAACACAATAAAACAGAACAACAGAAAAAAAGTGCAATATTAATAAACATAACAATACAACATTAGGATAAGACAAAAAAAATAGTTTTTTGAATTTATGATTAATGGATACATGATTGTGTTACATTTTCGCCATAATTTTACTGTATATTTACTAGTAAATGTACTACTGTCTCTAATCTAATTTGGGTCTAAGTTCCAGTCCTCAGAGGCTCTGATAGAGAAGGCTGATCTGCCAAACTCAGTGCGTCTGCGCTGTACGGCACAGTGACCTCTACTGGTCGCACGGGTTGTTCTCAGACTATCTGAGAGCAATATTATGATCTCCTGTAATGGAGATTAATTAATGCAACAGTGGCAAGGAACCGAAAAACTCCATCAAGTGACCCAATGGAGAATAAAAAAACCCTTGGGAGAACCCAGGCTCAGTCGGGGCCAGTTCTCCTCTGGCGTCTATGAACTAGAGGCCGGATTTACAGTAACTGTACGGTAATAATGTATATGAATGTCTCTAAACAGACTTTAAACTGAGCCCGTGATAAACACTGATGGCGTTCACATGCGCGTTAAGAATTGATTCAATAGTTATGTGCGTTTGAATATATGTGCGCATTGTAGTTCCCCACAAAACCATGCCTGAACAAACTACTTGTCTATAAATTTGATACAAAATTTGTTTTATTTTATCACTTCGGGGGAGGAATGCGAAACAAATTCACAACGCTTTATCTGTGGAGTGGAATAGGGATCCTCTATAGGGAGAGGCTAGTGAGCACTGCATCAGATCGACACACAGTCCTCCTCTAAGCAGCGCTTCAATCATCTAGCCATTATTATTAATCATAACCTTGATTGTTACATTATTTGGTAAATGTGATTTGAGTGTGGAATTTGTGGGACCCAGTAAACGGAGTTGAAATCTTAAATATTCGTAGCAGTAACTGAGAATAAAAAGCAACAGCTACAGCCGAGCTGTAATGCTTAGCTCAAGGGATAGTTACACACAAAACAAAGAATGAGTCGGACACTGTGATCTCCTTTGCTTTCAACTGAGAGACTTATATAACATATCCTTCAGTGAAGAAAGTCATTCAGGTTTAGAACAACATGAGGAAGAACAATGATATTCAACAGTAATGTACATTATGTCCTCAAAACAATCTCTAGTTCTGATATTAACAGTCATAACTGTATAAAGATCAGGACGTGAGCAATAAAGACCACGGGTTAAAAGGCTTGGCATTGATGCTGTTCTACAGACTTTATTTTGATAAGATAACGTTTTTGCTAAGAACATATTATAGTAAAATATATGACAGAAATTCATCTGAAGGATTCATCACACAATTGCAATTGATGATTAATACAACGATAATCCAAATCTATCAAGTGACCTATTCTCTCCTACACCCGAGGTTGTTGTGCACGTTTTATTTACTGTACATAGCAATTGTGCAGGATATGAGTCTTTATGGAAGTATTTTTGTAACTATACAAGATGCAAAAACCCCCAAACAACTGGCTTAATAATGAACATCAATAAACCTTAGTCATATTAAATCAGACAGATGAAAAAGACTAAAGACTTTACAATAGAAAAGTAGTGTATAAAGGTACTTGAAGGATATTTGTCAGCATGAAACAATTGTTTACAGTTTAAAACATTGTTATTAAACAGTCCTTCAGTCTCTCACAGCCTCACTTTCATTCCTGACAAAAACACTGCCTAAGTTATATATATCATACATATTACAAATACATTTTAGAAAAGCTACGTAAAAAGAAAAGCTAAGATACAACTGTTAATCTTCATAAATATAATTTGAAGACTAAGTTTAACTTTAAGGCAGAGAAAGGTACTACGAGTAAACACTATTGCTGTATTTGGTCTTTGGCGTACAGTCAGAGCACTAGTAGAAATTCTGCTTTAATAGTGAATCTTATCGGTGGCATTCATTTAAAGATTTAGGTCACAAGTGTCAGTGTTAAGACTTTTCCAGTGATGAATGACTTAGGAAATGTTACGAATGTGCAAACCTGTTCACACAGCTGCAAAAATCAACAACACAACTGACAAACTCATAAAACCGTCAGTCGAGACGGATCCTGTGTGAACATCACGACCAGTGCTGTGGACATCAATCATGGAAAGCACAGAGACTACTGTGGGGGTGGAGTCAGAATTCTCTGCCTGAGCTCTCATTGGCTGCTGCAGTGGGCGGAGCCAGAGGCCTCACCCAGAGCTCTCATTGGCTGTTGCTGCAGTGGGCGGAGCTCTGGCCAGCCTCCACTTCATCTTTGGGAGTCAACCTTCAAACGGAATAAAAGTAGGTGTTAAAAAGCAATGAAAATCATTCGATTAAATGAACTGTTAGTACTGACAGGGTTAGGGTTAGGGTTAGGAAAGGTTGTATCATCTAAACAAAGTAAATTCAAATAATCCTCAATGTAAAACATGAACCTGTGTGCGCTTTCAGCGTCGGCTCTACTGCGTCTCTCCGTCGGCCCGATGCGTTCAGAGGAACCAGGCGCATCGCACACACTGTGGTTGTGGATCGCCGTGGAGACGAGTGTGTTGTCATGGATACCGGTGACAGGCGCGTAGTCATGGTTACCGGTGACGGGTGTGTGCATGCCTGTGCTGGTGCCCGTGGACTTGGACACGACCTTGAGCTTGTGTGAGGAGGACTTGTAGTGTTTGGCCTTGTGCTGTTGAACACGGCTGTTGTGCTTGAGGAAGAACTCGCAGGACTCCTGCAGGACACGCCGGCTCTCGTTGATGGGGCTGAAGCACACACACACACACACACACTCGTCAGACCAGGTGATGCTTGAAGTGGAAAATAAGACATAATACCCTCTATGACAGATTTGCCGAGTTATGTCGAGTTCACACTGCACGATTTTCACTCACTGGCAGATTTTGCCAAATCGCAACAAATGCCTGAAATCGGAAGCAAATCGAGGCTTGTTCATGCGAGTGACAATCACACAGTGTGAATTATCAAAGACGCAACACTGATGAGTCGGCAATTCAAAATCGTTGTAAATAAACTAACCATTGCATCTAAACCAACAACAACGTTTACTAGATCCAATACCCACTAAACTACTGAAAGAACTATCGTCTGCAGTGGAAGAGCCTCTCCTCATTATTATTAACTCGTCTTTATCTTTAGGTCATGTCCCAAAAATATTCAAGCTGGCTGTAATAAAACCTCTCATTAAGAAACCGCAATTAGATCCAAATAACTTGGCAAATTACAGAACCATTTCAAATTGATGTCCAAAATCCGCTCAATTGTGCTCTTTCTTGCAAGAAAATGATATCTATGAATTTATTTCAGTCAGTATGATATCTATTTCAGTCTGGATTTAGACTGCATCATAGTACAGAAACTGCGCTAGTTAAAATTACAAATGATTTACTTTTAGCTTCTGACCAAGGCTGTATCTCAATACTAGTCCTACTTGATCTTAGCGCTGCGTTCGACACTATAGATCATATAATACTCTTGGATCGACTACAAAACTTCACCGGTGTCCAGGGACAGGCATTAAGCTGGTTTAGATCGTACTTATCAGACCGTTCTCATTTTGTCTGTTTAAATGGGAAAAAATCAAAGAGAACGTCAGTAGACTATGGAGTACCGCAAGGATCGGTTTTAGGCCCTCTGCTATTCTCAATATATATGCTGCCACTTGGTAATATTATAAGAAAACATGGAATTAATTTCCACTGTTACGCTGACGACACTCAATTATATATTTCATCACGACCAGATGAAAACACTAACTCATCTAAAATGACAGAGTGTCTCAAAGATAAAATCTGCTGGATGACGCGTAATTTCCTGCTATTAAATTCAGATAAAACAGAGGTATTACTTATTGGTCCAAAAAACTACCCACAAAACCTCTTACAGTACAACTTTAATATAGACGGATGTCCTGTTACTTTATCCACTACAGTAAAAGACCTGGGTGTTATACTAGACCGCAACTTGTCTTTCGAAGATCATATTTCATATGTTACAAGAACAGCCTTTTTCCACCTTAGAAACATTGCTAAGCTACGTAACATGCTATCTATTTCTGATGCAGAAAAATTAGTTCACGCATTCATGACCTCGAGACTAGATTACTGTAATGCTTTATTAGCCGGTTGTCCTGCATCCTCAATAAACAAGCTACAGTTAGTACAAAATGCAGCTGCTAGAGTTCTTACTAGGTCAAGAAAATATGATCATATAACACCGATTTTATCATCTCTACACTGGTTACCTATTAAGTTCCGTATCAACTACAAAATACTACTACTGACCTATAAAGCCCTAAATGGTTTAGCACCTATGTACTTAACGGACCTTCTCTCGCCCTACAATCCTCCTTAAGATCACTAAATTCAAGGCTTCTGGTCATTCCTAGGATATCGAAGTCCAGTAAAGGAGGGAGGGCGTTCTCACATTTAGCTCCAAAACTCTGGAATGGCCTTCCCGATACGGTCCGAGCCTCTGACTCGCTGACACAGTTTAAAACTAGATTAAAGACGCATCTCTTTAGTCAAGCATTCACATAATGTTTACCTTTTATACTACTGTTGAATCAGATCGAATCCATTAATATTATGAACACCAGCTATGCTAAATCTATACATGATTAACTAACTGTATTTTTCCATTTCTGAAATGCACTTTCTGTAAAGCTGCTTTGAAACAATATGTATTGTGAAAAGCGCTATACAAATAAATTTGAGTTGAATTGAGTTGGAAGTGTGAACACAGTCCTGCCCGCGTCTCCCCACCATTTTCTTCATAATCTTAATCATAATTTTTCTTTTACTCGTTTTCACTGTAAATCATTTTGGATCACATGCTTCTTGCAGGCTATTATTTTTAATAACAATTTCAGTCCCACGCACGCGTGATCATGTTATTTCCTTATCACTTCTCGCGTGTGTTTGGTTGTGAAACATAGTTGGAGCTGGCAGTGTTGGTGATTCTTTGTTTTGTAAGCCATGCAGTGAGACTGAACGCCGCCACAGATACTCCTGCAGCGTGAAAACAACAGTTATCTGATGCGGTGTGAACTCAGCATTAGGGTTAGAGAGAGCATCCTCACTCTTTCTTGCGCGTTCTCTTGAAGAATGAGGCCCACTCCCAGCAGGTCTTCTTACTGCTGATCCAGAACACGGCTGATATTCCCACCACCAGCGTCATCAGATACTTGACGAGGAACAGGGAGAGCTCAGGCCGCTCCACATCCACACTCTGCAACAAACCAGACAGCAGGTCAGTGTGAGACTACAGGCGCTGGTACTGTGCCAGAAGGATAGGGTCAGGGATAGGGTCAGGGTAAGGGTCAGGGATAGGGTCAGGGATAGGGTAAGGGTCAGGGATAGGGTCAGGGATAGGGTCAGTGTAAGGGTCAGGGATAGGGTCAGGGATAGGGTAAGGGTCAGGGATAGGGTTGGGTAAGGGTCAGGGTAAGGGTCAGGGATAGGGTAAGGGTCAGGGATAGGGTCAGGGATAGGGTCAGGGATAGGGTCAGGGATAGGGTAAGGGTCAGGGATAGGGTTTGGGTAAGGGTCAGGGTAAGGGTCAGGGATAGGGTAAGGGTCAGGGATAGGGTCAGTGTAAGGGTCAGGGATAGGGTCAGGGATAGGGTCAGGGTAAGGGTCAGTGTAAGGGTCAGGGATAGGGTCAGGGATAGGGTTTGGGTAAGGGTCAGGGATAGGTCAGGGATAGGGTTTGGGTAAGGGTCAGGGATAGGGTCAGGGATAGGGTTTGGGTAAGGGTCAGGGATAGGGTTTGGGTAAGGGTCAGGGATAGGGTAAGGGTCAGGGATAGGTTTGGGTAAGGTCAGGGATAGGGTCAGGGATAGGGTCAGGGATAGGGTTTGGGTAAGGGTCAGGGATAGGGTCAGGGATAGGGTCAGGGATGGGGTTTGTAAGGGTCAGGGATAGGGTCAGGGATAGGGTCAGGGATAGGGTCAGGGATAGGGTTTGGGTAAGGGTCAGGGATAGGGTTTGGGGTCAAGGGTCAGGGATAGGGTCAGGGATAGGGGGTAAGGGTAGGGATAGGGTCAGGGATAGGGTCAGGGATGGGGTTTGGGTAAGGGTCAGGGATAGGTCAGGGTAAGGGTCAGGGATAGGGTAAGGGTCAGGGATAGGGTCAGTGTAAGGGTCAGGCATAGGGTCAGGGATAGGGTCAGGGTAAGGGTCAGGGATAGGGTCAGTGTAAGGGTCAGGGATAGGGTCAGGGATAAGGTCAGGGATAGGGTCAGGGATAGGGTCAGGGAGTCTCACCCGTCGGGAGCAAGGGATGCTGAACTCCTGGCAGTGCCGGCGGATCCAGCTGTTCTCCCAGGACTCGCGCTGGGCTTGTTCGTACAGGTAGCAGCCGAGCAGCACCAGCAGCGGCAGCAGGTACAGGCCACTGAACACGCCGATGCGGATCATGAACTTCTTCAGCTTCTCCTGGTTGCGCTCGTCGTGCTGGATCACCTGCCGCACGTGGTTCAGAGACACGATGCCGGCGAGCAACAGTGACAGGCCGACCAGAACCCCGAGGGCTAGCGGCGCCACGACGAACCAGCGTAGTGCTGCCAGATCGTAAAGGCCGACGAAGCATACGCCGCTCACGCTGTCTCCCTCCACCTTCCCAGTGCTAGCAGCGAAACCGTAAGCGCTCCGGGGATACCCAGGCCACCGCGTGGAACCACACCGCCTTCTTCTCGATGGCCTCGCAGCTCCACTTGGGCCCTGCGGCCAGAAACCATGTGATGGTGAGGATGACCCACCACACCATCCCTGCGGTGGAGCAGAAGTAGAGCAGCATGAAGAGCAGCGTGCAGCCGCGGCTCTGGGCTCCTAGCACTACCGTAGCTGCGCGGCCCGGCACACTCGGCTCCACGCACGCCGCCTCCGTGTCCAGCAGAAAACCAATGAAATACACCAGAGACACACAAGTGTAGCAGACGGAGTAGAAGATGATGGGCCGCTCGGGGTAACGGAACCGCTGGACATCGATGAGGAAGGTGAGCGACGTAAAGAGAGTAGCGCACAAGCACACGGCGGAGCACACGCCGATGAAGGTCTTAGCCAACTGAACCTCGTGTGCTTTCAGGAACATGTTATCGCAGGGCGGAGCGCAGTCTCGAGCGCCGAGGAAAGAGCTGGCCTGACCGGTCCGAGTCTTCAGATGCAGCGGACACCAGAACCCCAGATCCCGACCGGACGACGGCGAGCTTCTGGATGTGGTCAGTTCCTCTACGGCGGAGACGGCAGAACCATCCGGAGAAAAGCGGCACGACTCCAATCTGAAAAAACAACATACAAATCAAAACAACGTACAGCTCTGAAAACAGACTTAGGCCTGGGGCTAGTTTCATAGACACAGTCATCATGTCAAGAGTGTGACCAACCAGATTTACAGTCTGACCTTTCAGGGTCAAATTAGACTAGTCTACGTTTCTATATAACGGACTTAAAGTTATGAACAGTCCTAAAGAAAAATATGAGATGACCAACATGTAACACTAGAGTTAGCAGTTAATGCCACTGGCCAGTGTAACAGTGTGTGTGTGTGTGTGTGTGTGTTCTCACCGGTCGCACTGCAGCTCTGACGGCCAGCTGATCCCGAAGGTTAGCATGTCTCTGCTACAGTCGTTCTGCACGCGCTCACACCGCTCTCGGCACGGGCGCAGCACGCGTGTGTGATCTCGGCACTCGGGAACGAAGGCCTGGCACAGGAACAGATGCACGTCTGGAGAACAGCGCAGGTTGGCCAGCGGCATGAAGAGCTACACACACACACACAACAAGAAGAGAGGGAGAACGAAGCGCATGAACAGTTGGTGAGATAGACTCACTGCAGAGGAAGTGTATTAAAGGGTAACTAAACCCCTGGTCAGAGCCTGACTCCGCCCACTGGCAATATTTGAAAAATGCTGGAAAAGTGGGCGGAGCCCAGCGGAGGGGGGCGTGCACCTGAGACGCATCTCTGTGTATGGAACTTGCCTACGTCACCAACAACCGCTGTGTCACGTACCACCTCAAACATCCAATAGGAAAATTCAACTGCAGTAGCCACCGTTCAACCTGAAGAGGGCAGCACTAAGACGCTTTTACACCATATATTGTAGAAACAGAACACTTTATAAACAAATGCCAAAAAAGTTACTCGAATCAATGACTGGTATTAATAAAGATCCATTCTTACAGATCATTAACTAAAAAAAGTTGGTTAAGTGTTTAGTTACTCTTTAATGTCAGTCTGACCTCAGGGTGACCGATGCATTAATAAACACTCCTGCACAGAAGATCTGTCCTCTACAGTAGATCTGCTACTCTCTCTCTCTGGATCCGTTTACGTTCGCAGAACACAAACAGGAACTGGTGATCGGACTGAAATGTCAGTTATCCAATTAAAGGTACACTGCGCAAAAAAAGATCATTCTGTGCTCAACACACACACCGTGTTGCCTTCCTTTTGGCTTGCTTAGTTGGGGACATTTAGTATTCATCAATATTATTGATCTGTGTCGTATTATTTTCATGTTATCACTGTGAAGCTGCTTTGATACAATCTGTAGTGTAAAAAGCGCTATATAAATAAATGTGACTTGACACACACACACACACACACACCATCTTCACACAGCGATCTCCTAGTCATAGTGCTCCAGCACACACACACATAGGGCTGTCAAACGATTAATTGTATCCAAAATAAAAGTTTGTGATTACATAATATATGTGGGTGCACTGTATATAATTATTTTGTGTGTATATATATATATATATATATATATATATATATATGCACACATGAATGTATATTTAAGAAAAAAAATATTATACATGTATAAAATATTTATATATAATATAAATTATATATAAATCTATATACAGTATAGATATGAAAATAATTATTAAATATATACATGCATGTGTGTGTATTTATATATCTAAAATAATTATACACATTGCACCCACATATATTATGTAAACACAAACTTTTATTTTGGATGTGATTAATCGTTTGACAGCCATACACACACACCTTCATCTTCAGCGCAGCGATGTCCTGGTCGTAGTGCTCAGACACACACACACACACACACACACACACACCTTCATCTTCAGCGCAGCGATGTCCTGGTCGTAGTGCTCCAGCACACACACACACACACACACACACACACACCTTCATCTTCTGCGCAGCGATGTCCTGGTCGTAGTGCTCCAGCATGTTGGGGAAGAAGGTGGTGTTGTAGGGCATTTGGACACACCACTGCACTCGAACCGGCTCACAGGTGAAGAGTGTGTGGCTCGCGCTCATGTCCAGCGTCAGGACACACACACACAACCACAGCGGCACCCGCATCATTCAGGGGGACCTCTGGGAAATCTGCAACACACACATCTACATCAGCAGCACAATCACGGCGAGCCACTCCGCTCCGTGTGTGTGTGTGTGTGTGTGTTAAAGCATATTTAAATGAAAGAGTATGTACTTGAACTGTTGGGAACAAAGTCTGAATCTTTCTAGCTGTAATCATGCATTTTAGGATAATCTTATCAATATTTTACTTGATAAATATATTGATAAGAGTTGCTTCCAATATCAAGAGTTGAGTGGGTTTGGACCCTACCGTAAGAAAATCTCTGGCTAACTTAAACCATAACTCTACCATCACCATCATCATCATCATCAGAGGAAACATTCAAAACACTCAGCTTTAAAGTCTGGGTTAGGGTTAGTTTAGTCACTATAGTGTGTGTTGTTGTATATGAAAGTCTGACGAGTCTCAAAACAAGTTAAAAGTTATGTCAGGTCAGGGTTATATATAATACATTAGCAATAATGGAGCAGAATATGGAGATTATGGTAGATGATGCTTCATGTGCTCATATGCGTCTATATACTGTATATAATCATATCTATCTGAAACTGCATGATTTGTCTATCGAGAAGTATTGTTTAATGGTAATTAATCACTTCATTAGTGATTAATTATCTCGACAATAATTTAAATTATTTAAATATCAATAGATTTCAGAGATTATACAGTCCATAATTTATCAGCAAATATCAAATTAGACTTGATGCAGCCTTTGACGTACATTGATTCACATACTGAATAACCCTTTGGTCTGTCTGACCAATTCATCCTAGACCTAGAGAGTTTGTCTTCAACATTCATTCGTATTTTTGACTTCTCTAAGTTACCTGTTTTCAATAATGGTTGTCTGGTCTAAACGCGTTTCTGTTCAAACACACAACTTCAGTAAAACAACTGAGCACAAAGTTTCACAAATGATATCTATACATTTTTGATTATGTCTTACTTCAGGTACAAAATCATCTACGCCATTCTCCACCGGTGAAAGTCTTTAACTAATCCAAAAGAAAAACAAAAGCTTGCAGGAGTTTGTGACTTCCGAGAAAAACTCAACTCAGCTGTGCGCCTGCGCAGAGACCAGTCAAAGGGACTGTCTGCAATTTCCTCTCACGGTCCAAAAACATAAACGTCTCATCATTTATTCAAATTAACAAATTATTTACAGTGAACTACATTGTATTTACAAAGTTATTGTAAATGCCTAGCGAGTAGCCTGACTTACTACAGGTGAGATGTTGCATTATTCACCTGTCCAACTACAAGCTTTCAAACAAGAAGAAAATATCTCAGTGAATTACAGTATATTTAATGAAAATTATTATTGTACATGAAGTTAAAAAATGTAGGCTACCTGTAGTAAGTCAGTCTGTCTCTCACCAATAGGAACTTCCTGCAAGCTTTCCCATTTGAAATGAACGTCTGAAATTGTAATCAATTCGGATTATACGTTTTAACGTAGTTTGTGGACTTGGCAGACATTGCCCTAGGCATCAACACATTCTCAGGTGTAAATATGCGGCTATAATGCACGTTGGTGATTTTGAAATTAATATTTCACGTCGATATACAATTGTTGCATATTGCTCAAACAAAGTGGTATTATTTATATCTTTGTAAGATTGCCAACAGTTGCAAGAGAAAACTCGTGATGAATGTCGAACCTGACACTAACTTTAGCATACAGTGTTTTATATTCACCTTAACAAGAGTGATCTGATGTCACACACACAAAAAACATGTGCACACACTTTGAACATAATATCAATAAATCACTTATGTATAAAGAAATAGCAAACAAACAAGTTCTATTGAATCAATATATAAATCTAAATGATTATTTAAGTCAAGTCACCTTTATTTATACTGCGCCATTTACAATACAGATTGTATCAAAGCAGCTTCACAGTGATAACATGAAAATAATGCAAGTTTGTTTGTAGAAGAAAACAAACATGGGCTGGGTCTCCGGACGGACTTACTTCCGCCCGTCAAATAAAAGTTCACATTCAGTAACAGCTAGTTTTTTTAAAACAACAAAAAACAGGGGAAAAAAGCTAGTATAGACCATTACAACACAAAAGACTACATTTTAAACAGTAGGGTTTTTTTTTTACAGTTTATTTTTACACAGATACCCTTTCAGATGTCTTCCTGGCACCATGATCCGTAGGCTCTGATCTACAGCACTGAGGCAACAGAGATCCATCCGAACGTTTCCCTGGAGAAAACTGCAGAGACACCTGGAACACGGACCAACACACTGCAGGACACACACCAACATTCCCAAATTGAAAAATAGCCACATCATACAGTACCTGGTTCTGGAAACACATATCGGTGTCAAACGGCACACTAGAAGCAACTACATTCTCACTGGGAGGAACACCGTAGACCTGAATCTGCACTGCTGGAGCCATATCGACGCTGACAGACAACTGGAACGTCACGGAGCCGCTTGCGACCGAATCACCAGCCTTTGCTTTAACCGTCTGAAATCCATGGAGGATGATCACTCCTTTAGATAAGACCTGACAGAAGACATGGGTGTGCAAGTTGCGGAACAAACACACCAGAAAACTTAAAACTAATGTCCACTCACCATATAGATCATGTCAGCGCTGTAGCTACCAGCCTCTCCAACAAATTGCTCCCCTCCAAGAGATATACAGCTTTGTTTGCAATTGGAGTCTTATCAAAACAAGTCACAGATATCTGTTAGGAATGATCAAGGTTAGGAAAGGGAACCAATTTAAAGGCTTCTGCGATAAGGGATGACATTTTGTTTGTCTTTCGATTAAGCATTGATCCAGGTTCAAAATAAGGAACCAGGAGGTCCACAAATGTGACTTTGCCGACTACAAACGTAATGGACACCATTGCAGATTTTGACACCATTACATCTGCGAGAGAAAGTCCAAACAAACAGTGAAGAATATCAACTTTGTGGCTTAAAGTGCATGTCTTGTAAAGATGATAAAGAGTATATGGTTGAGATCAGCCAATAGCTCACCTGTTCCCTCCTCAGTAACATTCACATTTACAAGAAATGAGTCTTGCATTTGGTCTTCAAATTTGGTGTTGAAAAACACTGACGCATCTACAGTAAGAGAGGCACAGCCCGTGGCATTCATCTGGTAGGAGAAGAAAGATAATTAATTAAGTCAAGCACAGGCAAAAGGAAAACCCTCATTGGTAAGGCAGGAGTCACACACCTGCGGTTTGAGTCAGGCACTGTCTGGTCATGATGAAGCAGACTGGATGGAAATGGATCACGGCACACTTCCACTGAGGCTTGACCAGGTACAGGTTGGCCATATGTACATCTGGGAAACATCAGAACAAGATAAAGAACTGACCAACCACAAGACAAGAAAATAAAGCATCACTCACTTGGCACAAGACTCAACTTTCAGTCCCATTACGGTCACGTCAAACTTGGGCAAAACTAAACCAGAAACAAAGCGCTGAAGGTTGAGGCCTCAGATCTGTCATTGAACTGCCCTTACTCAACAACTTACCGTATTTTTTCACCTAAAAAACTTGTGAGACTTCTCAGTCAGCAATAAAAGCCTTGAATGTGAAAGTGGAAGTGTTAGAGGATGTAATAACGAGTCTGACCAGGAGAGGGAGGCAGAGAAGGATATCAGCACCATGACAGTCTAATTCTGAGTTAAGGAAGTCTATAGTGTGTAATGTGTCTGCTAGATTAGAGAGAGAGATAGAGTGACAGAGTGTGTCTGCTTCCCGGACAATGTCAGGAAGATTGTTCCAGAGTTTTAGTGCTAAATAGAAAAGGATCTCCCGCCTGCAGTCGATTTAGATATGCTAGGTATTATCAACTGGCCAGAGTTTAGAGATCGCAGTGGATTTCATTAATAGATAAATGTATTAAAGTAAACAAGAAGAGATGCAAATGAGTTAAAAGTGACTTATGACTTAAAAGAGATTTATGACTGGCAGTTTCTGTGAAGGAAATGTTTATAGATGAAACCGTCATGATGTTGTGTATTGTAGCTACTAACACAGTTGAAACAAAGCTGAAATGTTTGCAAAAAGTGCACTTTTGATGATCTGTTGTGATAATGTACACCGTAGCCTACTTGTGAAAATAGTGAGATGGTCCTCACTGCGGAACATGAAATCCATGGGGAGGAGTCAGATCCAGATCCAACTCCTCCCACCTTACATACACCTAAACCTAACCAACTCCACCCCCTAATCCCTAAACCCAACCCTAATCCTACCCATCTCCACCCCTTGGATCGTGATCCGACTCCTCCCCGTGGATCTCATGTTCTGCACTGGGGTGCTACTGAAAATAGTAGCAAAACTGCAACAGGTTAGATGATTGTGTCCATTAATCTATTCCTCCATCTTTGGTTCAGATCTAGATCTGGAAACCCTTGACATCGGCCGGCACATCAAGAGTTAACTCATTTTAAAAGAAGATATCTTGAAAAATGTCGGTATAACCAGTTGATGGATCCCACTCAATTCCGTATTGTTTCCTACTGTGGGAGTCCTAATGGGATCCATCAACTGGTTACGGACGTGTATTCAGCAGAAAGGAACTCATGCCGGTCTGAACAGCTTGAGGGAGAGACTGGGAAGGGGCTTTTATATACTGGGCTCGTTTGCTGCGGTCCGAGCCCGAGCGCGTTTGTTCCCGGCGCCCCCGCAGCTTTGGTCTGATTTTACACTCAACTTGATTCTATCGAACCCTGTTGCGTTTGCGTGCATATGACGTCATCGCGAACGTGCGAAGCGCATGATAGAAAGCAGAACGTGGGTAAATATTGTTTTTATTATTATTGTGCTGCTATCGTGAGCAGTTGAGTGAACAATACAGGTTTACTGTGCGTGAACTGCTTGCAAACGGACTCTTTTGAGGAGACAGTGGATTTCCAAATGTGTTGCTCTGATTCCACGGCACGCGCGCAATGCACGAATAGCCTACACACTCTCGCGGTAAATCAATCATCAACACTATCATCCCTTACAAGTGTTTTATTTAACTGAATACATCACAATAAGCTAAAACGCATGCGCAGGATACATTACTTCCTGAACAAGTGTGTGCCCGAGTCCGTGCTGCTTTCACATACACGCGAACCAACCGAACTCAGACCACCTCCTCCCAGTGGCGCCTCCAGAAATTTTTCGTAGGGGTGGCCAGATGGGGCCAGTAAAAATCTTGGGGTGGCACACCAAAACTACAGTATAAACCATAATTTCAGAATTGTTTTCTACTGTTGTAATAAACCAGCCTGTAGAAAACTATCAGAAAGACTTAAGGAAACTCCTACTGATATACTTTGGTTTATTGTGTAATATTTAATGTTACTAATGATATTAGTAGGGCCCAACTAATATATATTACATTGTATATAATGATATATATTATATGATATATAAGGGTCCTTGCCCCACAGCAAATTTCCAGATACTTACATAATTGTGATGAATTTAATCATTTTTAAGTTATTAGTTTGCAGTGTAAGATTACAGTTAACACCTTTAAATATTACATAAATGTATTATGAATTTTTAATACACTTAATGAGTGTATACATCAGCAGCAAAAAGTAATTCTTGAAAAAATCTGCACAGTAATTTTATAAAATCTAAATATGTTAATAAAAACAAATTACTATTAGTTCTCTTTTAAAATTCAATCAGGCAATCATGTCACAATTTTATATTTATATATTAATGTCAAGAATTCAGAAGTGCATAGCCTAAACTACAAATAAATTATATACAATTAAATTATGCTTATTTAAAATGTATTGAGCAGGCTAGGTATAACAAAATATATTGGCTTTTAATAATATTTCAGTGCGCAAACCATGATAACATGAAAAACAGAGAGCACACAGCGTGTATGCGCATCGCGGGTGCAGAATGATGTGCTCAAATGGCAACATGGAGTCAGTGTGCAGCAGCACTGCGCTTCAGAAGTGCGCATTTAAAAGCTCATGTCACAAATCGAAAAAATGTTGAGCGCACAAATCCTAGTGCGATTTGTTCCTTTGTTTCACAGTTATTGTGCGTTTGATGCCGATTCATAATCCTTGTGATATGTATGTGTGATCTAACAGAACACGGTAGTGAGTCGTTTAAAAACAGCAACAAACTCCAAGAAAATAAAGTAATTTTATGCGAATATACAGACTTTTATCTACAGATCATGCATTTATGTCAATATATCATATTGGAGAGAGTTTTACCGTGCATCCAAGAGGCGCGCGTGCTGTTTGAATATGAATGGAGAATGATGACAGTCGCAGAGGAGGGAAAACGAGTTTATACTTTAATGATGTAAATATACTTCTGTCCCTCACATTAAGCTATGGAATGACTTCAGAAGACTTTGTCACCCAAACTGACGTGAAAAAAGCGGGAGGCGCCGAAAAGCGCGCTGTTTGCATCCCTGCCTGTCCAAACGTGGCAAAAACACACCTAGCTGCTGTAACAGTATACCATTTGGCACTTAAAAAGCACTTCACGACACATAATTCCCCGTCTTCTTTTACTTCAGAATATTTTTGACTTATTTATAAAATGCATAACTGATGCTACAAAAATTAATACTGGCCATTGGGGTGGCCAATGGGGTGGCCAGGAGTCGGCCAGGGGTGGCCATGGCCACCCCTGGCCACCCCCTGGTGGCGCCATTGCCTCCTCCATGCAGTCTCGGGTTCGGTACCCCAGTGCGCACCCGGGTCCCATGACAGCGTTCACATTAGCGATTTTTCATGCGAACCGTACCCCGTTCCGAACTAAACTACTAGTGTGAAAGCCCCCTAAGAGTAAATGATGAAGTGAACTGGCCCTTTACTGGTCCCGAGATGAAGCCTTGCTCACGCTGGGATCGCGTCCTCGTCTACGGCCGTCCAGGGGTGCTTCTCATTTCTTTGCTTCCTTCATTGCTTCCTTCCCTTGCGTCTCAGCTCCACTGGAGGAATGGAAAGGAGGACAGAGGAATCGAATAAAAGCTTTTTTATATCCATTGGAATACTTGATCACTCGAGCGTCACTCCACAGTGTCATCAGCAGCGCTAAAAGGATCTGCCCTTATGATGTTGAAGCTTGGCCATTTAATAAATTCATAATAAATAATAATAAAGATAGGCTATACTGTTGAAATATCTGAGATGTGTGGTTTATATAAACTGCAAAGGTAAAGTATAAATTAAAATGATTGTGACCGATGTGAAGGGGGAGGAGAATTGACACGTGCGTCACGTTTAGTCAGTATAACAGTTCCGCGTAGGATGCACCTGTGTATCCTCGCTTATGACTCCTCCTATCTCCTCGATCCTCGACTCCTCACGGTGCAATTAGAGAATTGAGATGTCCTTCAAGATGGCTGAGCTCGATCGGTTTCCGGGTCATAGGAGGGAGGACGGAGGAGCGAGGAGACGAGGAGGGATATTGAGAAGCACCCTAGATGTCATTGAACAACATTCCCTCATTCGAGGCTGACTGACACGATTCTGTATCAGTTTCAAGGTTTGCAAGTCTGCCATCATCATGACACTCAACAGTCTTTCACTTTGTTCAATGCATCAGTTTGTACACATGCCAAAGAGTGTTTCTCCATCACTCATAGCGGCATTGAATGCTCGAAGTACTCTTTGCTCTGACGATGTGGCCTGTGTTCCTGTTACACCATTGTCCTTCTTGAATCTGCGTTGGTTTGTGGTTTTCCCATGTGTAGCGTCCTCTGGTTTCCTTCTGTTCTCCTGTTTCGGGATCAGGCTTTCTCCTGAACATGACGCCGGTTCGAGTTGTTCCGCGAGTCAATCACACGTTTGCTTGCGGCTGCAGTTCAGGCTTCAGACTACTATAAATTGAAATTGAGCAACAGACATGAACGCTACACACACACACACACACACACACACACACACACACACACACACACACACACAACACACACACACACACACACACACACACACACACACACCTTCTTCAACTTTGCAGAGCTGTGTTTCCCAAACGCATCGTAAGTTGATCGTTGGTGGCAATTGTTTCACGAGAACACGACACAAGAAAGACACACAGTGGTTCCTGGAGGATAATGCAGTGTTTCTGTGGATCTTCTCACTCATAACTTTATCTTCAGTAAACTCTGTTCAGATGTTTCAACTTACAGGCTTATTTTGTGCTGTTCCTCTAACTCAAAACAAACAGTCCTTAAGTAAGAAATGTTTCTTGAGCTCCATAACTCATTTTCGAGTGATTTCTGATGGAAGACTGGAGTAATGTGTTTTGCTTTCACAGAATGACTCTGAAATAATTTATTTAAAGAAAAATATAGAAAATGGTTATTTTATATTGTACTAGTTTTTCACTATATTTGTGTTTTGACGGCATCTGCAACTAAATGCAGCTTTGAGGAGCAGAAGAGGCGTTTAAAAACACATGTCCACATTATGTGAATTTGTAAAGACTTGTTATTTTAAAGACAACCACGAGATGGGATCAGAGATGAACATTGAGCAACTCAACAACTTTAAATCAGAGAACCTGTTCAGTAAATACCTGTTCTTTGTACTTACAGCCTCAGTTGAAAAATAAAAAAAACGAATCTAAAAACCTTTAGTCACGATTTGTTGAGTTTTACTCTCAGATAACCACACACCGAGTCAAATTGAGTAATTTCGTACTTTGTACTTTAATTCAGTTTCAAAGAACAGCCGGTTGTTTAATTAATGCAGTCTAACCCAGTTATAGGATGGTCACACTTATGCAGAGTAATTTCCCCTGTCACGTTCACAAATGTATCTTTCACTTTATTGTTACATCTGTTTTACATTGTACAAGGCGTGAAACGAGTTTTCATCATAACGCGATCCTGCGCACGGACTGTTAGCAACGGGAGCGCGCATCGGTCTCAGTGCGCGTAACACCGCACACATGCACCAATCCTGAGCGCTTGCCAGAGTGGCGAGCATCGGGCGCGTTAGCAGAGTCTCATCAGTGAGATCTTCCTGAAGCAGAATCGCTCGCGTGAGGTCCGCGCGCGTCATGGCGGGAGCGCAGCCGGGGGTTCACGCGCTTCAGCTCAAACGCGTGTCCGTGCCCGAGAAGCTCAGGAATGGGGACAAGTTCATGAAGTGGGACGAGGTAAGTCACATTCATGGCAGATTTAGATTCTCAGTGTACTTGTGGATCAGTGTTAGCGCGAGCTGTCAGGGTCAGTCAAAGTCACAATGCTGGTCTACTACAGAATTGCGTTTTTATGTGTCTTAAATTAGAATTTTTTATTTGTTTTTTTGAAAACTATTAAAAAGCTAGTCCACCCCATAATGAACCTTCTGTCACCGTCTACTCTCCCTCATGTCGTTGCAAACCCGAGTGAACGTTTTCCTGGGAACATCATAATCTCAGTGTAACTTAGAGAAAGACGGATATGGTGACAGAATTTACATTTACAGTGATTCTCTCTTATGTGTTGTGTAAGATGACTTTTTGATTGGAAAATACATTTTAAACAAAGGTATTCTTCAGTGTCAGAATAGAGTATTGCACTATACCGTTGTTGTCATATTTTCATAGCTGCATCTATTACAGCTGTAATGGATTATTAGCGCTGTTTGTGTGACATCATGTTTAGGGAAATTACCTTTATTAATAACTGATGGCAGTATATGCACCTTGCAAGTGAACATGGACATGTTTCGATTCTCTTCAAAGTAATGTTTCCTCGTTCCCATAATTTCCCCTAACCCTTTCCGATACTCCTCTCCTGCCATAAAAGGTCAAGGCTGCCTGTGGGAGTTCAATTAGGAAAACAAAATGCGGATATAGAGCTTCATGGGGGAACAACTAAACCACAGAGATAACTTCAGCTTTACCTGAAGATGAGAAACTCTCTTCCACGGCATGAAGAGAGACATTGATTGTAGAATGAATGCTCGTATCCAATCAAATTCAAAGGAACTTTATTTATGTAGCACCACTAAAAACAACAATTGTTGACCAAGGTGCTGTACACTATGTCGGTCATCATCAGCAGATTACTGGACTGAACACAATTATAAGCCAAAGAAAAATGATCGGGTTAGGGTTCTGCTTTGAACTCATGCAGTGTAGCGGCAGGAAAACAGGAAGGCTGTCTTACAGTTTTGGTGCAACAACGGCAAAAGCTGGATCTCCTCTAGTCTTCAATCTAACCTGAGGAACATTTAACAGTCTCTGCTCGGGTGATCTGAGAGAAGCGTCCGCTAAATGACTAAATGAGACCTTTCAGGGTAGTGAATGGATAGTAATAAAACCCCCATCGAAAATAACTGTGTTTCAGTAACAAAAACCCTTCAGGAATCCAGAGCTCATCTCTCCAGCCATTGATTGATTTCCCTCTTTGACTTTAAATCCCCTCACTGGGAGAAGCAGGAGGACTCTCTGTGACTGCAGATCCCGTAGGATCGCAACTGTTTCTTCAGACAGCAGTGAGATTACGTGGAGATCGAAGCGAGACGTTCTCTGTGTGTAAACCATCGGATCGGCTCGTTTGTAACGGAGGCTTCAGTGTTTCAGTGTTTAGGGAGGCTAAGTGATTTGAAACTTTAATTTCAGGATCTACAACCTGGTTTCTCTGCCAGTGTGTTTGTCTTACAGTGCCAGAATCTGCATCTAACAGCCTTCCAGTGATAAATCAGGTAGAAACAGGAACCGGTCAGAGTTGTTGACTGTATCCTTGATCGGACACGCTCGTAAAAGTTGTGGTGTTTATCTCTTCTCAGAGCACACTGGTCGCAGATGTGGTGTTGTGGACTGATACTAAAGCGCTCATGTGTGTGCGTAATCGGCCCCTGCTGACGTTTAGGGACTATAAAACGCCACTGCGTTCCTCCACAAAAGCGTGCTGGTCTTTTTATAGAGCTCCAGTAATATTTGCAGTTGCTATGTGAAGTCCTGAGGGTTAAATGAAACACGAGCTGCTCTTGTCTCTCACGCTCAACTCTGTTTCATTCACAAGGTTTGTGTTGCAGGAACTACAGTGCTCTGTTTACTCTAGTTCACATCTGTCCTTCTCTTTCATTTCTCACATCAACACAAACATGACATATTTCTGATTCTTCTCATCTTCCCATGTTACTCTTGCACAGTCATTTGATGCATCAAATTTGTTATGGAACTGGATAATATCCTGAATGTTCAGATTCAATTTGACCTCTGACCTGTAATGCCTGGATAATAATCACACACTGTTTGTTGGCCAGAGAAACTGAGCGACTGAGTCTGGTTTCTCCATTCTGCACTGAGGAGTTCTGGTTCCTCTGTCGTCTCTTGTCTTGCTTAGTTGGGGACATCACGGTTTTCTCCAAAGCCGCTATATACGTATATATAAATTAAGTAAATTAATAACTTTTATTACAACAAAATGAAAAATCATTGAACTTAAGCTGGACTCTGACTACTGTAGTTTTTTTCTTATAGAAACTAACTTTTCATTTTTCTGTTATCTCTGAAAGCTGCTTTGAAACCATATGTATTGTAAAAAGTGCTATATAAATAATTGTAACTTACTTGACTATTCATTATATTGACTATAATAAAATAGCAAGTGTGCAGTGCTGACACTGATGTGATTGTGTGGTGTTTTGATGTGATTGTGTGGTGTTTTGATGTGTTTGTCTGGTGTTTTGATGTGATTGTGTGGTGTTTTGATGTGATTGTGTGGTGTTTTGATGTGATTGTCTGGTGTTTTGATGTGATTGTCTGGTGTTTTGAATGTGATTGTGTGGTGTTTTGATGTGATTGTGTGGGGTTTTGATGTGTTTGTCTGGTGTTTTGATGTGATTGTCTGGTGTTTTGATGTGATTGTGTGGTGTTTTGATGTGATTGTGTGGTGTTTTGATGTGTTTGTCTGGTGTTTTGATGTGATTGTCTGGTGTTTTGATGTGATTGTGTGGTGTTTTGATGTGTTTGTCTGGTGTTTTGATGTGATTGTCTGGTGTTTTGATGTGATTGTGTGGTGTTTTGATGTGATTGTCTGGTGTTTTGATGTGATTGTGTGAGGTTTTGATGTGATTGTCTGGTGTTTTGATGTGATTGTGTGGTGTTTTGATGTGTTTGTGTGGGGTTTTGATGTGATTGTCTGGTGTTTTGATGTGATTGTGTGGTGTTTTGATGTGATTGTCTGGTGTTTTGATGTGATTGTGTGAGGTTTTGATGTGATTGTCTGGTGTTTTGATGTGATTGTGTGGTGTTTTGATGTGTTTGTGTGGGGTTTTGATGTGATTGTCTGGTGTTTTGATGTGATTGTGTGGTGTTTTGATGTGATTGTGTGAGGTTTTGATGTGATTGTGTGGTGTTTTGATGTGATTGTGTGAGGTTTTGATGTGATTGTCTGGTGTTTTGATGTGATTGTGTGAGGTTTTGATGTGATTGTGTGAGGTTTTGATGTGATTGTGTGGTGTTTTGATGTGATTGTCTGGTGTTTTGATGTGATTATGTGAGGTTTTGATGTTATTGTCTGGTGTTTTGATGTGATTGTGTGGTGTTTTGATGTGATTGTGTGAGGTTTTGATGTGTTTGTCTGGTGTTTTGATGTGATTGTCTGGTGTTTTGATGTGATTATGTGAGGTTTTGATGTTATTGTCTGGTGTTTTGATGTGATTGTGTGGTGTTTTGATGTGATTGTGTGAGGTTTTGATGTGATTGTGTGAGGTTTTGATGTGATTATCTGGTGTTTTGATGTGATTGTCTGGTGTTTTGATGTGATTGTCTGGTGTTTTGATGTGATTGTCTGGTGTTTTGATGTGATTGTGTGAGGTTTTGATGTGATTGTGTGGTGTTTTGATGTGATTGTGTGGTGTTTTGATGTGATTGTGTGAGGTTTTGATGTGATTGTGTGGTGTTTTGATGTGATTGTGTGAGGTTTTGATGTGATTGTCTGGTGTTTTGATGTGATTGTGTGAGGTTTTGATGTGATTGTGTGGTGTTTTGATGTGATTGTCTGGTGGTTTGATGTGATTGTGTGGTGTTTTGATGTGATTGTGTGGTGTTTTGATGTGATTGTGTGGTGTTTTGATGTGATTGTGTGGGGTTTTGATGTGATTGTGTGAGGTTTTGATGTGATTGTGTGGGGTTTTGATGTGATTGTGTGGTGTTTTGATGTGTTTGTCTGGTGTTTTGATGTGATTGTGTCGTGTTTTGATGTGATTGTGTGGTGTTTTGATGTGATTGTGTGGGGTTTTGATGTGATTGTGTGGGGTTTTGATGTGATTGTGTGAGGTTTTGATGTGATTGTGTGGTGTTTTGATGTGTTTGTCTGGTGTTTTGATGTGATTGTGTGGTGTTTTGATGTGATTGTGTGGTGTTTTGATGTGATTGTGTGGTGTTTTGATGTGATTGTGTGGTGTTTTGATGTGATTGTCTGGTGTTTTGATGTGATTGTCTGGTGTTTTGATGTGATTGTGTGGTGTTTTGATGTGATTGTGTGGTGTTTTGATGTGTTTGTCTGGTGTTTTGATGTGATTGTGTCGTGTTTTGATGTGATTGTGTGGTGTTTTGATGTGATTGTGTGGTGTTTTGATGTGATTGTGTGGTGTTTTGATGTGTTTGTCTGGTGTTTTGATGTGATTGTCTGGTGTTTTGATGTGATTGTGTGGTGTTTTGATGTGATTGTCTGGTGTTTTGATGTGATTGTCTGGTGTTTTGATGTGATTGTGTGGTGTTTTGATGTGTTTGTCTGGTGTTTTGATGTGATTGTGTGGTGTTTTGATGTGATTGTGTGGTGTTTTGATGTGATTGTGTGGTGTTTTGATGTGTTTGTCTGGTGTTTTGATGTGATTGTGTGGTGTTTTGATGTGTTTGTCTGGTGTTTTGATGTGATTGTCTGGTGTTTTGATGTGATTGTGTGGTGTTTTGATGTGATTGTCTGGTGTTTTGATGTGATTGTGTGAGGTTTTGATGTGATTGTCTGGTGTTTTGATGTGATTGTGTGGTGTTTTGATGTGATTCTCTGGTGTTTTGATGTGATTGTGTGAGGTTTTGATGTGATTGTGTGGTGTTTTTGATGTGATTGTGTGAGGTTTTGATGTGATTGTGTGGTGTTTTGATGTGATTGTGTGAGGTTTTGATGTGATTGTCTGGTGTTTTGATGTGATTGTGTGAGGTTTTGATGTGATTGTGTGGTGTTTTGATGTGATTGTCTGGTGGTTTGATGTGATTGTGTGGTGTTTTGATGTGATTGTGTGGTGTTTTGATGTGATTGTGTGGTGTTTTGATGTGATTGTGTGGGGTTTTGATGTGATTGTGTGAGGTTTTGATGTGATTGTGTGGGGTTTTGATGTGATTGTGTGAGGTTTTGATGTGATTGTGTGGGGTTTTGATGTGATTGTGTGGTGTTTTGATGTGATTGTGTGAGGTTTTGATGTGATTGTGTGGGGTTTTGATGTGATTGTCTGGTGTTTTGATGTGATTGTGTGGGGTTTTGATGTAATTGTGTGGTGTTTTGATGTGATTGTGTGAGGTTTTGATGTGATTGTGTGGGGTTTTGATGTGATTGTCTGGTGTTTTGATGTGATTGTCTGGTGTTTTGATGTGATTGGTGTTTTGATGCGATTGTCTGGTGTTTTGATGTTATTGTCAGGTGTTTTGATGTGATTGTGTGAGGTTTTGATGTTATTGTCTGGTGTTTTGATGTGATTGTCTGGTGTTTTGATGTGATTGTGTGGGGTTTTGATGTGATTGTGTGGGGTTTTGATGTGATTGTCTGGTGTTTTGATGTGATTGTGTGAGGTTTTGATGTGATTGTGTGGGTTTTGATGATTGTCTGGTGTTTTGATGTGATTGTGTGAGGTTTTGATGTGATTGTCTGGTGTTTTGATGTGATTGTGTGGTGTTTTGATGTGATTGTGTGGGGTTTTGATGTGATTGTGTGAGGTTTTGATGTGATTGTGTGAGGTTTTGATGTGATTGTGTGGGGTTTTGATGTGATTGTCTGGTGTTTTGATGTGATTGTGTGAGGTTTTGATGTGATTGTGTGGGGTTTTGATGTGATTGTCTGGTGTTTTGATGTGATTGGTGTTTTGATGTGATTGTCTGGTGTTTTGATGTTATTGTGTGAGGTTTTGATGTTATTGTCTGGTGTTTTGATGTGATTGTCTGGTGTTTTGATGTGATTATGTGAGGTTTTGATGTGATTGTCTGGTGTTTTGATGTGATTGTGTGGTGTTTTGATGTGATTGTATGGGGTTTTGATGTGGTTTGATGTGATTGTCTGGTGTTTTGATGTGTTCGTCTGGTGTTTTGATGTGATTGTGTGGTGTTTTGATGTGATTGTGTGGGTTTTGATGTGATTGTGTGAGGTTTTGATGTGATTGTGTGGGGTTTTGATGTGATTGTGTGGTGTTTTGATGTGATTGTCTGGTGTTTTGATGTGATTGGTGTTTTGATGTGATTGTCTGGTGTTTTGATGTGATTGTGTGAGGTTTTGATGTTATTGTCTGGTGTTTTGATGTGATTGTCTGGTGTTTTGATGTGATTATGTGAGGTTTTGATGTGATTGTCTGGTGTTTTGATGTGATTGTGTGGTGTTTTGATGTGATTGTATGGGGTTTTGATGTGGTTTGATGTGATTGTCTGGTGTTTTGATGTGTTCGTCTGGTGTTTTGATGTGATTGTGTGGTGTTTTGATGTGATTGTATGGGGTTTTGATGTGGTTTGATGTGATTGTCTGGTGTTTTGATGTGTTCGTCTGGTGTTTTGTAGGACTGCACCACAGTTACGCCGGTGACGCTACGGGTCGACCCTCAGGGCTTCTACCTTTACTGGACTGATCAGAATAAGGTAATTACTGACATTTTCTAATCTGATTTGAAGCAAATTGTGTCCCGCATTATAGATGAAGGCATCATAGATTATAGATGAAGGTGTGTGTGTGTGTGTGTGTGTGTGTGTGTGTGTGTGTGTGTGTGTGTGTGCTGAATGCTTTGTGGAAGTAGTTGTGCAAGTAGCCCATCCTCTTTAAAGCTTCACCTCCTGCGACGAGACGTGTTTATGCATCAGATGGACAGTGAGAATATACTAAAAATGGTTTATTAGTGTAGTTTGGTGTGTATGAGTAGAACACACTGGGTCTGTGTCCTTCTGTGGAGTGACTCACTCATTCACACACACACACACACACACACACAAACACACTCACACACCCTCTCTCTTACTAACACACAGACAAACACACGCACACAAACACATGCTAGTTTGTATCTGGATAAACGCGTCTGTTATAGCCTGAGACTGTAATGGTGTTTGTTGTATGTTTTTCCTCATATAATAGTACAAATGGCGGATACATGATTTTGAAAGAGTGCAATCGTTTAGTAACAGTTCCTCTAAAAAGCTTGACGGGCCGTTGAGTGTGTAGCGCAGAGGAATCACAGCATTCCGTTCGTCTCTTCATTTATTGGGGTTTAAACAGAGGAAAGCAGAAGAGAGGAAATGACTGAAGCCAGACACACACACACACACACGAGCGTGTTCTCTGGTTCTCCTGCTGGTCTGTCCACACTTCTCATGTGGCTTTGAGGAGAACCAGCTCATCTCAGCACTGCAGGAACTGTTGTTTAAAACAGGGATGTTTTGTTTGCAGAGGCGGACGGGAATGTGAAGTGTGTGTGTGTGTGTGTTACGCATTTTGAATGTCAATGTATCCTAACCCATGGCTGTAAGTGAGCTGATCATTTGACTAAAGCATTTGCATGAAGCTGTATGGCTGTGACACGTTCCTGTACTGCACACACACGCACGCACGCACACACACACACACACACTGTATAAGAAAAGACACATGCTTTTTTACACTAGTTTGTAAAGCATGAAGGCCTGCGCTTGATGCCGCTTGGACACTGGTGCAGAAGTCCTGCTTTTGGGGATTAAAACTGTACTTCACTGTGACCGAATCCATGATATGCTGAGCATGCACTGTAAGCCGTGACATTATTCTGCTACTCCTGCTTAGTCTCCAATAGTTCAAACCCTGTTTTTGCCCAGCGCTGCATTTTTATCTGATAGTCCTGGCAGTCTCGGCCCCTCGGTCAGCATTATCACAGCTGGCAAAGTGTAAATCTCCTGCCAATCGACTGAAATTGAAAAAGTACTCTGTGCCAAGAGACTAAGGTGACCCAGTCCCAAAATTTGAAGCTTTGTCCTGCGTCCCGCAAGTGATAAGTGGTCTCCCGCATTTAAATTGTGTCTGCATCATTTTATTTCATCGTCCTTTAAATTACAATTGTTGATGAAAAAAAAATGTTGATAAGAAAACACTGAAAATGTGCAGCACAGCCGTTATTATTGGTAGCCACATTAAACCCTGTAGCCGAACCCCCGAAGCCTCCAGGGATGCCTGCCTACACCACCCAAGCGCCTCGCATACTAGTGACTCGCAGGGCGGACGCTAGTGACCCGCAGGGCGGACGCTAGTGACCCGCAGGACGGACGCTAGTGACCCGCAGGACGGACGCTAGTGACCCGCAGGACGGACGCTAGTGACCCGCAGGGAGGACGCTAGTGACCCGCAGGGCGGACGCTAGTGACCCGCAGGGAGGACGCTAGTGACCCGCAGGAGGACGCTAGTGACCCGCAGGGAGGACGCTAGTGACTCGCAGGACGGACGCTAGTGACCCGCAGGACGGACGCTAGTGACCCGCAGGACGGACGCTAGTGACCCGCAGGACGGACGCTAGTGACCCGCAGGGAGGACGCTAGTGACCCGCAGGGCGGACGCTAGTGACTCGCAGGGAGGACGCTAGTGACCCGCAGGACGGACGCTAGTGACCCGCAGGGCGGACGCTAGTGACCCGCAGGAGGACGCTAGTGACCCGCAGGGAGGACGCTAGTGACCCGCAGGGCGGACGCTAGTGACTCGCAGGACGGACACTAGTGACCCACAGGGAGGACGCTAGTGACCCGCAGGACGGACGCTAGTGACCCGCAGGGCGGACGCTAGTGACCCGCAGGGAGGACGCTAGTGACCCGCAGGGCGGACGCTAGTGACCCGCAGGGCGGACGCTAGTGACCCGCAGGACGGACGCTAGTGACCCGCAGGACGGACGCTAGTGACTCGCTAGTGACCCGCAGGACGGACGCTAGTGACTCGCAGGACGGACGCTAGTGACCCGCAGGGAGGACGCTAGTGACCCGCAGGGAGGACGCTAGTGACTCGCAGGGCGGACGCTAGTGACCCGCAGGGCGGACGCTAGTGACCCGCAGGACGGACGCTAGTGACCCGCAGGGCGGACGCTAGTGACCCGCAGGACGGACGCTAGTGACCCGCAGGACGGACGCTAGTGACCCGCAGGGAGGACGCTAGTGACCCGCAGGACGGACGCTAGTGACCCGCAGGGCGGACGCTAGTTACCCGCAGGACGGACGCTAGTGACCCGCAGGACGGACGCTAGTGACCCGCAGGGCGGACGCTAGTGACCCGCAGGGCGGACGCTAGTGACCCGCAGGGCGGACGCTGGTGACCCGCAGGGAGGACGCTAGTGACCCGCTGGACGGACGCTAGTGACCCGCAGGGCGGACGCTGGTGACCCGCAGGGCGGACGCTAGTGACTCGCAGGGAGGACGCTAGGACGGACACTAGTGACCCACAGGGAGGACGCTAGTGACCCGCAGGACGGACGCTGGTGACCCGCAGGGCGGACGCTAGTGACTCGCAGGGAGGACGCTAGGACGGACACTAGTGACCCACAGGGAGGACGCTAGTGACCCGCAGGGCGGACGCTAGTGACCCGCAGGGCGGACGCTAGTGACCCGCAGGGCGGACGCTGGTGACCCGCAGGGAGGACGCTAGTGACCCGCAGGACGGACACTAGTGACCCGCAGGGAGGACGCTAGTGACCCGCAGGACGGACGCTAGTGACCCGCAGGGCGGACGCTAGTGACCCGCAGGGAGGACGCTAGTGACCCGCAGGGCGGACGCTAGTGACCCGCAGGGCGGACGCTAGTGACCCGCAGGACGGACGCTAGTGACCCGCAGGACGGACGCTAGTGACTCGCTAGTGACCCGCAGGACGGACGCTAGTGACTCGCAGGACGGACGCTAGTGACCCGCAGGGAGGACGCTAGTGACCCGCAGGGAGGACGCTAGTGACTCGCAGGGCGGACGCTAGTGACCCGCAGGGCGGACGCTAGTGACCCGCAGGACGGACGCTAGTGACCCGCAGGGCGGACGCTAGTGACCCGCAGGACGGACGCTAGTGACCCGCAGGACGGACGCTAGTGACCCGCAGGGAGGACGCTAGTGACCCGCAGGACGGACGCTAGTGACCCGCAGGGCGGACGCTAGTGACCCGCAGGACGGACGCTAGTGACCCGCAGGGAGGACGCTAGTGACTCGCAGGACGGACGCTAGTGACCCGCAGGACGGACGCTAGTGACCCGCAGGACGGACGCTAGTGACCCGCAGGACGGACGCTAGTGACCCGCAGGGAGGACGCTAGTGACCCGCAGGGCGGACGCTAGTGACTCGCAGGGAGGACGCTAGTGACCCGCAGGACGGACGCTAGTGACCCGCAGGGCGGACGCTAGTGACCCGCAGGGAGGACGCTAGTGACCCGCAGGGAGGACGCTAGTGACCCGCAGGGCGGACGCTAGTGACTCGCAGGACGGACACTAGTGACCCACAGGGAGGACGCTAGTGACCCGCAGGACGGACGCTAGTGACCCGCAGGGCGGACGCTAGTGACCCGCAGGGAGGACGCTAGTGACCCGCAGGGCGGACGCTAGTGACCCGCAGGGCGGACGCTAGTGACCCGCAGGACGGACGCTAGTGACCCGCAGGACGGACGCTAGTGACTCGCTAGTGACCCGCAGGACGGACGCTAGTGACTCGCAGGACGGACGCTAGTGACCCGCAGGGAGGACGCTAGTGACCCGCAGGGAGGACGCTAGTGACTCGCAGGGCGGACGCTAGTGACCCGCAGGGCGGACGCTAGTGACCCGCAGGACGGACGCTAGTGACCCGCAGGGCGGACGCTAGTGACCCGCAGGACGGACGCTAGTGACCCGCAGGACGGACGCTAGTGACCCGCAGGGAGGACGCTAGTGACCCGCAGGACGGACGCTAGTGACCCGCAGGGCGGACGCTAGTTACCCGCAGGACGGACGCTAGTGACCCGCAGGACGGACGCTAGTGACCCGCAGGGCGGACGCTAGTGACCCGCAGGGCGGACGCTAGTGACCCGCAGGGCGGACGCTGGTGACCCGCAGGGAGGACGCTAGTGACCCGCTGGACGGACGCTAGTGACCCGCAGGGCGGACGCTGGTGACCCGCAGGGCGGACGCTAGTGACTCGCAGGGAGGACGCTAGGACGGACACTAGTGACCCACAGGGAGGACGCTAGTGACCCGCAGGACGGACGCTGGTGACCCGCAGGGCGGACGCTAGTGACTCGCAGGGAGGACGCTAGGACGGACACTAGTGACCCACAGGGAGGACGCTAGTGACCCGCAGGGCGGACGCTAGTGACCCGCAGGGCGGACGCTAGTGACCCGCAGGGCGGACGCTGGTGACCCGCAGGGAGGACGCTAGTGACCCGCAGGACGGACACTAGTGACCCACAGGGAGGACGCTAGTGACCCGCAGGACGGACGCTAGTGACCCGCAGGGCGGACGCTAGTGACCCGCAGGAGGACGCTAGTGACCCGCAGGGCGGACGCTAGTGACCCGCAGGGCGGACGCTAGTGACCCGCAGGACGGACGCTAGTGACCCGCAGGACGGACGCTAGTGACTCGCTAGTGACCCGCAGGACGGACGCTAGTGACTCGCAGGACGGACGCTAGTGACCCGCAGGGAGGACGCTAGTGACTCGCAGGGCGGACGCTAGTGACCCGCAGGGCGGACGCTAGTGACCCGCAGGACGGACGCTAGTGACCCGCAGGGCGGACGCTAGTGACCCGCAGGACGGACGCTAGTGACCCGCAGGACGGACGCTAGTGACCCGCAGGGAGGACGCTAGTGACCCGCAGGGCGGACGCTAGTGACCCGCAGGACGGACGCTAGTGACCCGCAGGACGGACGCTAGTGACCCGCAGGGCGGACGCTAGTGACCCGCAGGGCGGACGCTAGTGACCCGCAGGGAGGACGCTAGTGACCCGCAGGGCGGACGCTAGTGACCCGCAGGGCGGACGCTAGTGACCCGCAGGACGGACGCTAGTGACCCGCAGGACGGACGCTAGTGACTCGCTAGTGACCCGCAGGACGGACGCTAGTGACTCGCAGGACGGACGCTAGTGACCCGCAGGGAGGACGCTAGTGACTCGCAGGGCGG
Source organism: Pimephales promelas (assembly GCF_016745375.1). The sequence continues at coordinate 102,598 of NW_024121289.1, read as the reverse complement.
ACGCTAGTGACCCGCAGGGCGGACGCTAGTGACCCGCAGGACGGACGCTAGTGACCCGCAGGGCGGACGCTAGTGACCCGCAGGACGGACGCTAGTGACCCGCAGGACGGACGCTAGTGACCCGCAGGGAGGACGCTAGTGACCCGCAGGACGGACGCTAGTGACCCGCAGGGCGGACGCTAGTGACCCGCAGGACGGACGCTAGTGACCCGCAGGACGGACGCTAGTGACCCGCAGGGCGGACGCTAGTGACCCGCAGGGCGGACGCTAGTGACCCGCAGGGCGGACGCTGGTGACCCGCAGGGCGGACGCTAGTGACTCGCAGGGAGGACGCTAGGACGGACACTAGTGACCCACAGGGAGGACGCTAGTGACCCGCAGGACGGACGCTGGTGACCCGCAGGGCGGACGCTAGTGACTCGCAGGGAGGACGCTAGGACGGACACTAGTGACCCACAGGGAGGACGCTAGTGACCCGCAGGGCGGACGCTAGTGACCCGCAGGGCGGACGCTGGTGACCCGCAGGGAGGACGCTGGTGACCCGCAGGACGGACGCTAGTGACCCGCAGGGCGGACGCTAGTGACCCGCAGGGCGGACGCTGGTGACCCGCAGGGCGGACGCTAGTGACTCGCAGGGAGGACGCTAGGACGGACACTAGTGACCCGCAGGACGGACGCTAGTGACCCGCAGGACGGACGCTAGTGACCCGCAGGACGGACGCTAGTGACCCGCAGGGCGGACGCTGGTGACCCGCAGGGAGGACGCTGGTGACCCGCAGGACGGACGCTAGTGACCCGCAGGGAGGACGCTAGTGACCCGCAGGGCGGACGCTGGTGACCCGCAGGAGGACGCTAGGACGGACACTAGTGACCCACAGGGAGGACGCTAGTGACCCGCAGGACGGACGCTAGTGACCCGCAGGACGGACGCTAGTGACCCGCAGGGAGGACGCTAGTGACTCGCAGGGCGGACGCTAGTGACCCGCAGGGCGGACGCTAGTGACCCGCAGGACGGACGCTAGTGACCCGCAGGGCGGACGCTAGTGACCCGCAGGACGGACGCTAGTGACCCGCAGGACGGACGCTAGTGACCCGCAGGGAGGACGCTAGTGACCCGCAGGACGGACGCTAGTGACCCGCAGGGCGGACGCTAGTGACCCGCAGGACGGACGCTAGTGACCCGCAGGACGGACGCTAGTGACCCGCAGGGCGGACGCTAGTGACCCGCAGGGCGGACGCTAGTGACCCGCAGGGCGGACGCTGGTGACCCGCAGGGCGGACGCTAGTGACTCGCAGGGAGGACGCTAGGACGGACACTAGTGACCCACAGGGAGGGCGCTAGTGACCCGCAGGACGGACGCTGGTGACCCGCAGGGCGGACGCTAGTGACTCGCAGGGAGGACGCTAGGACGGACACTAGTGACCCACAGGGAGGACGCTAGTGACCCGCAGGGCGGACGCTAGTGACCCGCAGGCGGACGCTAGTGACCCGCAGGGCGGACGCTGGTGACCCGCAGGGAGGACGCTAGTGACCCGCAGGACGGACGCTAGTGACCCGCAGGGCGGACGCTAGTGACCCGCAGGGCGGACGCTGGTGACCCGCAGGGCGGACGCTAGTGACTCGCAGGGAGGACGCTAGGACGGACACTAGTGACCCGCAGGACGGACGCTAGTGACCCGCAGGACGGACGCTAGTGACCCGCAGGACGGACGCTAGTGACCCGCAGGGCGGACGCTGGTGACCCGCAGGGAGGACGCTAGTGACCCGCAGGACGGACGCTAGTGACCGCAGGGAGGACGCTAGTGACCCGCAGGGCGGACGCTGGTGACCCGCAGGGAGGACGCTAGGACGGACACTAGTGACCCACAGGGAGGACGCTAGTGACCCGCAGGACGGACGCTAGTGACCCGCAGGACGGACGCTAGTGACCCGCAGGGCGGACGCTAGTGACCCGCAGGACGGACGCTAGTGACCCGCAGGACGGACGCTAGTGACCCGCAGGGCGGACGCTAGTGACCCGCAGGGAGGAACACTTCACTTTACTGTTGCTCAGTGAATGCGAGGCTCACTGTGAGAAGGTCAGGGTAAGATCAGCTAACTGCTCTTGGCAGGTCTCTCTCTCACTCTCTCTCTCTCCAAGAAGAAAAGGTCTGTTCACTAGTGGCTGCAGTTCAGCTTCGGCTGCCAAACGCTGCGGGCCTCGATATACAGTTACACTGAACACTGTCGCACAGTTCCTCGTGTGTCAGTTCCACAGGTATCAGCGAGTGTTGGCTGTCTAAAGCGTAGCAGTGTGTGTGTGTGAGAGAGTGTGAGAGGGTGTGTGTGAGGGTGTGTGTATATGAGACAGTACTTTTGAATGCACATGTAAAAGCACAATATAACAGTATTTGTCAGCGTTTCCCTTAACGTAAACGTTACCCTAACTACTGAGAAGTACAGGATTTAATATATTTACACTCTTATAACAGCTCTTGATGGAGAAATGTGTTAAACTAATAGCTCAGTGTAAGAGTCAGAGAACTCCTAAATGGGAAAAAAACAAGGATTTTTTTAAATGTTTATTATTTCAAACTTGCATGAACAAAAAAAACATTACTGCCTTCTTTTTTTGTGCCGTAAGATCAAGCCGTGGGCATCTGCATTATAAAAAGTTTTCTGCAAAATTATTCTTTATTTGAATAGATTCAAATCAGGGAACCGTACAGTAGTGAGATGACTATCAGTTTTCAGAGTGGATTTGCATGTCACAGTAAGCAGACCGTTGACTCGAAGCATGAGATCTTACGGAGATAAAAGGCCATGGCATCTTTATCACTCTCTCCATTGTTCAAGGATTAGTTCACACAAAGCTTTGCTTCCTTCACCGCTGCCTTGGCTTTTGGCTTGCTTAGTTGGGGACATTTAATATTCAACTGTATGATCCATCTGCCTTAATTCAGGTGGACGATGAACTTGTATTATTTTCATGTTATCTCTGTGAAGCTGCTTTGATACAATTTGTATTGTAAAAAGCGGTATATAAATATAGGTGACTTGACTTGACAAAAACATTTACTATTGTTCAAACCTGCAGAACATAAGAGAAGTTATTTAAGAGAAATAAGAGAAGTGTCAATGTAGACTAACAATTTTTCAGAATATTTTCTTTTGCGTTCCACAGAAGAAAGAAAGTTATACTTGTTTGGACTGACATGATAAATGAGTGAACTATGCCTTTAATATCCTATATGAATATGTTTGAAGTCAAACTTTCATTTCTCATTTTCGACTGCTGTGTCTTTATCAACAAACAAGTGCTTGTTATGGTAAAGTACTGATTTGACAACATAATTTCCTGCAAATCCCTTGAGCATTCAACGTTATTTACATCACTTCTTCAATAAAAGCACTAAAGAAGATGCCGCCTTATGGCGCTTTTCCGCTGCATAGTACGGTACGGTTCGGCTCAGTACGCTTCGACTCGGCGCGGAACAGTTCGGATCGCTGTTCGTTTCCACTGCAGTAGTACCCCTTCAAAGTGTGTGGGACTGATCGTTATTTGCGCGCGCCTCTACTGCATGACATCATCTTAAAAGCGCCACATTTTCAAACCCACAACACAGGAACAATGGAGACTATCGAGGGGATGGTGTTCCTGATTCTCGGTATGTGGTTGTTTTTAACTGCTAGACGGAAACATGTGTTTAAAATGAGGCTGATGGCAGCAAAACAAAAATACTGCTAAAAAAGTGTCTCGTGTCGCAAATCCAATGCCGCTAGTAGTGACGCTGGTAGTGACGATTCTGTCTGACCAATCAGTGATCTGCAGTGTTTCACGTCACATTTTAGTACCGGTACGGTACGCTTGGAACCTCAACAGACCAGGTACCATTTAAAGCGACCTGAAGCGAACCGTACTGTACCGTACCATGCAGTGGAAAAGCACCACAAGTGAGCCGAACCGAACCGAACCGTACCGTACTATGCAGTGGAAAAGCGCCTTTAGTTGCTAATGTCGGATCCGATGCAGACAGTAATGGATGATGCCATTTTCCATCAAACACGTCGTTTCCTTCAGACGGAAATGGTGAAGATTACGGAGATTGTAAGACCTGAGAACTGAGAATCAATAATTTCAGATTGTCCTCCGGGTTTAACACTCATGAAGCAGCGCTGATGCTCTGACGATGTGTTCGACTCAGAGAAGCCAGGAGAAACTGTGTGTGTGTGTGTGTGTGTGAGAGAGAGAGAGTCTGAGAGAGAATGTGTGTGTGTGTGTGTGAGAGAGAGAGAGGAGTTACACCTGTGTTGGATCAGTGACGGCTCACACACTCTCAGGTCCTCCTGCCGTTTCTGTTCTCTTTTCAGTTGTTTGTGATGTTTTTGTTTAATCTTTCCCCTTTTCATTCTTCTATCTTTAATGCATGTTATTCCTTTTCTGATCACTATTCGTAGTATTTTTTCCTTCTTTGTGTACGATTGAAAATAATCCAAGACATTTGAAATGATCTTTACTGTGTTCCACCCCTTCTTTTAACCACAAGGACCATTTGGAGGACCAAAGACAGAGGAGCTGACCGTGATCGAGGCCTGTAGGCCAAGATTGTGTACTTTGGGGGTCAATGAATTGTCACCCCTTTAGAACACCGGGGGAAGTGTAATTATCTGATTGGTCAGTTTGAATGTCTCACATTTGGGTTTTAGTCACATGGTCAAGTCAAGTCACATTTATTTATATAGCGCTTTTCACAATACAGATTGTATCAAAGCAGCTTCACAGTGATAACATGTAAGTAGCACAACACAGATCAACAACATTGCTAAACACTAAATAAATAACCCCAACTGAGCAAGCTCAAAGCAAGCCAAAAGCAAGGCGACAGTGGCAAGGAACCAAACTCCATCAGATTGGATGGAGAAAAAACCTTGGGAGAACCCAGGCTCAGTCGGGGGCCAGTTCTCCTCTGGCTTACATTCATATTGTTTAAATATAAATATTAAATATAAATATTGTTTATGAATCAAACGGCGCCATAACATATCGCAGGCGTTGAGTCGTCTCATCACAGGCGTTGAGTCGTCTCTTCACAGGCGTTGGGGCATCCGAAATCCCCGTGAGAGGCTGGACACAAAACTGGACCTGACGAACGCCATTTTTCTCGGGACAAGCGTCCCGAGATAACAGCAGAAAGGCAGATGGGAAATAATTAGCATAGCTGATGTTCATAATGATTTCCGTTATAACTCACAAACTCTCCGTAACCCGAACTCTCCGCAACCCAACCATACGCGCCGACCCGTTTGTCTAAAAGGCTGTCGAGCCCCACTGGTGCGTTAAGCAGTTTCAGTGGCAAACGGTTCCGTATGGCATAACAGAGGACTAGAAGGTAAGCATTATGTGAATGCTTGACTAAAGAGATGCATGGTCAGGGAAAGGATAAAAGAAGACTGTAACTGTTGCTCGCTCTCTCGTTTAATGCTCTGCTCTTTCCATGCTCTGGTTCTCTCCCTTTATTGGGGTTCTCTCCCTTTGCCTCCTCTTTTCTCTCTCTCTCTCTCTCTCTCTGGTAATATTTTACATACTGGGTAAGATTATTGGTATAAGTTATCATCATCTCATACATCTATTTTAAGTGTAACCATAACCATATTTTGTCATTAAACCTTTTCAATTACAACTAAGATGCTATCTAGTTTTGATTTGGTATTGACTTCGAAGTACTACATATTGCAATACAATATGGTCATTCACTATAGCAAAGCTCTCCCACATATTAAGCTATTGTAACTGCGCTTATTTCTGTCGTTGGTATAACTGGCAGTGGGTGGAATAGACAAGAAATGTGCAGTTTTCTACCATCTTGCTAAAAACGTTTCTTTAGTCATTCGGCAGTCTTGCAGCCTGACCCCCTGCAGGAAACCCACCCTTACATTTGTATTGGCTTGCGTTCCGGCTGTGACAATAGTTTTTGGTTGTTCCTTCCTTTTCCCTTGATCCTCTTCTTTTGCTCCATTTCGGCTTTCTCTCTTAAGTGTGTCAGAGATGTAGGTCACACGTCTTTTTTCTCGTGAGCAGTCGATTCAATTTGGAGAACGATAAGAGGATATCAAATTTAAACAGCAAGCAGGTGCTCTGGGGCCGCAGACACACGAGCCCGTCATCCTTAAAATACTGGCCCCCAGCGTCAGTGTTCCTCGAGAGAGAGAGAGAGAGAGAGGGAGAGGGAGAGAGAGAGAGGGACAGGGAGAGAGGGAGGGAGAGAGAGGGAGAGAGAGAGAGAGAGAGAGAGAGGGAGAGAGAGAGAGAGAGAGGGACAGGGAGAGAGGGGGCGAGAGAGGGAGAGACCGAGCAGAAGCCATTAAATCTCTTACTCAAGTAGTAAACAAACAGAATGAGTCTGGAACGTCACAGGAACAGTGAAAGCATCTGCAGAAATAACCTGTTCAGAGCAGATCCAACTTCTCCAAGACACTTGAAACAATCTGCAAACGACGGTATTTGGAGTTTAGCAAAATTGATTTCAAACATAATGCCATCAACAGTTTATATTTATCAATTGACTTCCATTAACTAAATGAAACCAATAATTGGTTTTAAATGTCTATTGGTAACGCGGGCTTTTAAGGTAGTTTCCAGAAAGGTTGTTCAAAATCTCACATATAGACCCGGATTCAGTGTCGGCCCCTGAACTCAGATATAGACCCAGAGTCAGTGTCGGCCACAAACTCGTATATAGAGCCAAAGTCAGTGTCGGCCCCGAACTCACATATAGACCCGGAGTCAGTGTCGGCCCCGAACACACATATAGACCCAGAGTCAGTGTCGGCCCCGAACACACATATAGACCCAGAGTCAGTGTCGGCCCCGAACACACATATAGACCCAGAGTCAGTGTCGGCCCCGAACACACATATAGACCCAGAGTCAGTGTCGGCCCTGAATTCATATATAGACCCGGAGTCAGTGTCGGCCCCTGAACTCACATATAGACCCAGAGTCAGTGTCGGCCCTGAATTCATATATAGACCCAGAGTCAGTGTCGGCCCTGAATTCATATATAGACCCGGAGTCAGTGTCGGCCCCGAACACACATATAGACCCGGAGTCAGTGTCGGCCCCGAACACACATATAGACCCGGAGTCAGTGTCGGCCCCGAACACGCATATAGACCCAGAGTCAGTGTCGGCCCCGAATTCATATATTGAGCCAAAGTCAGTGTCGGCCCCCAACACACATATAGACCCAGAGTCAGTGTCGGCCCTGAATTCATATATAGACCCGGAGTCAGTGTCGGCCCCGAACACACATATAGACCCAGAGTCAGTGTCGGCCCCGAATTCATATATAGACCCGGAGTCAGTGTCGGCCCCGAACACACATATAGACCCAGAGTCAGTGTCGGCCCCGAATTCATATATTGAGCCAAAGTCAGTGTCGGCCCCTGAACTCACATATAGACCCGGAGTCAGTGTCGGCCCCCAACACACATATAGACCCAGAGTCAGTGTCGGCCACGAATTCATATATTGAGCCAGAGTCAGTGTCGGCCCCTGAACTCACATATAGACCCGGAGTCAGTGTCGGCCCCCAACACACATATAGACCCAGAGTCAGTGTCGGCCCCTGAACTCACATATAGACCCGGAGTCAGTGTCGGCCCCGAATTCATATATTGAGCCAAAGTCAGTGTCGGCCCCTGTACTCACATATAGACCCGGAGTCAGTGTCGGCCCCCAACACACATATAGACCCGGAGTCAGTGTCGGCCCCCAACACACATATAGACCCGGAGTCAGTGTCGGCCCCCAACACACATATAGACCCGGAGTCAGTGTCGGCCCCTGTGTGTGGTGTGTGTGTGTGTGTGTGGTGCAGTCCTAACAACAACCTGGAGCTGAACAGGTTTAAAATAGTGGAGATGATGGTGTTCTTCAGGAGAAACTCCCCAGTGGAGTCATTCTGGTTCCTGCGCTCCAGCATCCCTCCAGACCCGAAGTGAGACAATCACATTGACTTCATAGTGAAAAGACTCAACTGAGTTTGAACTTTCTCTGTCGACTGAAATAGTTCGACCTGCCACGGGTGCAAATGACAGTTTTATCAGATGTTATTGAGTCGGTTCTCTGCATTTCTATTATTGACTGGTTTGGGTCAGACATAAGATGGGCTATTAGGACAGTTGAGAGGATAATTGGTTTCCACCTCCCCAACTTTCCCACCTGCCTAGTTGTGATTGTTTGTTTGTGTATGATTTTGGATAACCCTTTAAATAAATACTGCATTTGGATCCTCAACCTTCTGGTGGGAAGGTGGGTCTGGTGGGTTCTGACAGACATTATGGAGGTGTTTTCTCTGAGACATGTTGAAGTAAATGAGATAGCCTTGATCAGAAGTGTTAGGGCTGGGCGATATATATCGAATATGTACGATGTATCGTTATATTTTTTGAAACGATATGGAATGAGGCAATACCGTTTATACCGATACAGTAGTTTGATATGAGCACATCTGAAAAATAGCGGAGGTTGCAGTGTGAGCTGCTGCAGTGAAAGTAGCTATAGGCTACGTAGTACAATTTGTCCTAAACATGACACAAGCTTATATTAATTGCGTCAAAATCACTTTGATATAGTTAACAAGTTTAAGGCAGCTTGCCGCCCTGTCAAATGCTCTGACAGACACTGTTGCTGACTGACAGATATACTTGCGCTGTTTAATGCGTTTGAGATGTGGTGCTTTCCTCAGTGCTCAACTTACATTTCACATATTCTCCATCTGTAAATGTTAGAAAGTAAAGCAAATATGTCCATTTCACAACAAATATGTCCATGTCAGAAGAGGACGAGCTTCTGCAAGTGAATCTCCGCTAAAATTCATGCTTCCTTGAACGATCGCCGGCGCGCGCATGCGCGTGAATAGTACTACGTAGTACGCAATAATTCTGACTAAAATAAACATATTGCTAAAATATTTGTTGTTGGAGAAAATAAATGTGCCATATGTGGAATTTTGCAGGCTAATATAATTAGTTTGTGCTTTTGTTTTTGTTTTTATTTTCATTTTTAGTTTAGCTTTTAGTCAATATAAAAACAAAAGCTTTTTGCACATAATATATTGCATAGCCTATATTATATTTGTTTCCATATCCTTCAATATCAACATTGTTTGTAGGATATCATTGGGCCGAATGTGAATATAATGTATATATATATATATATATATATATATGTATGTATATCGCCATTTGACCAAAAAATATCGAGATATGATTTTTGGGCCATATCGCCCAGCCCTAAGAAGTGTATATTTCTCTCTGTTATGTTGGATTTACCCAAATGAAGATGGTCTCTTCCTCTCTGAGTAGTCAGTATAATATGTAACTATGCTGAGAGTGAAAGATCTGGTTACATATTACACAAAGCCACATGTGCTTATATGCAAACGATGAAGGCAAGCTGTGCATAATACCTTGATGTGAATTAGTCTCCTACTTTCTGACGATGGAGCAGCTTTATAGACCTGCCGAGGCAGAAATATATCCAGAATGACTGAGTAGTAATAAGAGAAAAACATCTTGTAACATACAGGAGAACAGCAGTTCGGGGCATTGAAAAGTTGCTTGTGGCAAAATTTTTGTGTATTAATAAAATAATTATGAAAGGACAGGGGAAATGAAGGGAGGAATATGTGTGAATATAGTAGCATAATGTCTACAAACAAAACAAAACTGCCCTTGGTAGCCACATTTCGATTCTTATGAATAGATAATGGGCATCTGTAGAGGTAGATGTATTTGAACTCCAGTGGCCTGCTGTGTAACTCAGCACAGGTGGAGATGATCGTTCACACACTCTCTCTGTCCTCGCTGGGACGACTGGCAGCTTCACACTGCGTTGGGGCTTTTTAAACACACTTCAAAGCAGAACCTTTATGCTGAGACTGGAAATAGTGACCTTTGACTCGAATCCCCTCCCACTGCAAACACAGAAGCTGCATTGATTGAGATAGAGAGACCCTCCGCTTTAAACCCAATTAATGCCAAGGAAGGGTTTTTAACAGCTTTTCATTGCATGATGAGACATAACAGGCATCTATAGACCCAGCTAACAGGAACGTTCCCACAGGTTTTACTAATGTTTTGTAAAGGTTACATTATTTGTTATCACAAAACGTTCTAAAGAAGAACGCCTGATGGAGTTTTAGGACACCGCTGGGTCACCTGATGGAGTTTAGGACACCGTTGAGTCACCTGATGGAGTTTAGGACACCATTGGGTCAACTGATGGAGTTTTAGGACACCGTTGGGTCACCTGATGGAGTTTTAGGACACCATTGGGTCACCTGATGGAGTTTTAGGACACCGTTGGGTCACCTGATGGAGTTTTAGGACACCGTTGGGTCACCTGATGGAGTTTTAGGACACCGTTGGGTCACCTGATGGAGTTTTAGGACACCATTGGGTCACCTGATGGAGTTTTAGGACACCATTGGGTCACCTGATGGAGTTTTAGGACACCATTGGGTCACATGATGGAGTTTAGGACACCATTGGGTCACCGGATGGAGTTTAGGACACCATTGGGTCACCTGATGGAGTTTTAGGACACCATTGGGTCACCTGATGGAGTTTAGGACACCATTGGGTCACCTGATGGAGTTTAGGACACCATTGGGTCACCTGATGGAGTTTTAGGACACCATTGGGTCACCTGATGGAGTTTAGGACACCATTGGGTCACCTGATGGAGTTTAGGACACCATTGGGTCACCTGATGCAGTTTTAGGACACCATTGGGTCACCTGATGGAGTGTAGGACACCATTGGGTCACCTGATGGAGTTTTAGGACACCATTGGGTCACCTGATGGAGTTTAGGACACCATTGGGTCACCTGATGGAGTTTTAGGACATCATTGGGTCACCTGATGGAGTTTAGGACACCATTGGGTCTCCTGATGGAGTTTTAGGACACCATTGGGTCACCTGATGGAGTTTAGGACACCATTGGGTCACCTGATGGAGTTTTAGGACACCATTGGGTCACCTGATGGAGTTTAGGACACCATTGGGTCACCTGATGGAGTTTTAGGACATCATTGGGTCACCTGATGGAGTTTAGGACACCATTGGGTCACCTGATGGAGTTTTAGGACACCATTGGGTCACCTGATGGAGTTTAGGACACCATTGGGTCACCTGATGGAGTTTCATCTGATGGAGTTTAGAACACCGTTGGGTCACCTGATGGAGTTTAGGACACCATTGGGTCACCTGATGGAGTTTAGAACACCGTTGGGTCACCTGATGGAGTTCTAGGACACCATTTGGTCACCTGATGGAGTTTTAGGACACCATTGGGTCACCTGATGGAGTTTAGGACACCATTGGGTCACCTGATGGAGTTTTAGGACACCATTGGGTCACCTGATGGAGTTTAGGACACCATTGGGTCACCTGATGGAGTTTAGAACACCGTTGGGTCACCTGATGGACTTTAGGACACCATTGGGTCACCTGATGGAGTTTTAGGACACAATTGGGTCACCTGATGGAGTTTTAGGACACCATTGGGTCACCTGATGGAGTTTAGGACACCATTTGGGTCACCATTTGGAGTTTAGGACACCATTTGGTCACCTGATGGAGTTTTAGGACACCATTGGGTCACCTGATGGAGTTTAGGACACCATTGGGTCACCTGATGGAGTTTTAGGACACCATTGGGTCACCTGATGGAGTTTAGGACACCATTGGGTCACCTGATGGAGTTTTAGGACACCATTGGGTCACCTGATGGAGTTTAGGACACCATTGGGTCACCTGATGGAGTTTAGGACACCATTGGGTCACCTGATGGAGTTTTAGGACACCATTGGGTCACCTGATGGAGTTTAGGACACCATTGGGTCACCTGATGGAGTTTAGGACACCATTGGGTCACCTGATGGAGTTTTAGGACACCATTGGGTCACCTGATGGAGTTTAGGACACCATTGGGTCGCCTGATGGAGTTTAGGACACCATTGGGTCACCTGATGGAGTTTTAGGACACCATTGGGTCACCTGATGGAGTTTAGGACACCATTGGGTCACCTGATGGAGTTTTAGGACACCACTGGGTCACCTGATGGAGTTTAGGCGACCATTGGGTCACCTGATGGAGTTTTTAGGACACCATTGGGTCACCTGATGGAGTTTTAGGACACCATTGGGTCACCTGATGGAGTTTAGGACACCATTGGGTCACCTGATGGAGTTTAGAACACCGTTGGGTCACCTGATGGAGTTTTAGGACACAATTGGGTCACCTGATGGAGTTTTAGGACACCATTGGGTCACCTGATGGAGTTTAGGACACCATTGGGTCACCTGATGGAGTTTTAGGACACCATTGGGTCACCTGATGGAGTTTAGGACACCATTGGGTCACCTGATGGAGTTTAGGACACCATTGGGTCACCTGATGGAGTTTAGGACACCATTGGGTCACCTGATGGAGTTTTAGGACACCATTGGGTCACCTGATGGAGTTTAGGACACCATTGGGTCACCTGATGGAGTTTAGGACACCATTGGGTCACCTGATGGGGTTTTAGGACACCATTGGGTCACCTGATGGTGTTTAGGACACCATTGGGTCACCTGATGGAGTTTTAGGACACCATTGGGTCACTTGATGGAGTTTAGGACACCATTGGGTCACCTGATGGAGTTTTAGGACACCATTGGGTCACCTGATGGAGTTTAGGACACCATTGGGTCACCTGACGGAGTTTAGAACACCGTTGGGTCACCTGATGGAGTTTTAGGACACAATTGGGTCACCTGATGGAGTTTTAGGACACCATTGGGTCACCTGATGGAGTTTAGGACACCATTGGGTCACCTGATGGAGTTTTAGGACACCATTGGGTCACCTGATGGAGTTTAGGACACCATTGGGTCACCTGATGGAGTTTAGGACACTATTGGGTCACCTGATGGAGTTTAGGACACCATTGGGTCACCTGATGGAGTTTTAGGACACCATTGGGTCACCTGATGGAGTTTAGGACACCATTGGGTCACCTGATGGAGTTTAGGACACCATTGGGTCACCTGATGGAGTTTAGGACACCATTGGGTCACCTGATGGAGTTTTAGGACACCATTGGGTCACCTGATGGAGTTTAGGACACCATTGGGTCACCTGATGGAGTTTAGAACACCGTTGGGTCACCTGATGGAGTTTTAGGACACCATTGGGTCACCTGATGGAGTTTTAGGACACCATTGGGTCACCTGATGGAGTTTAGGACACCATTGGGTCACCTGATGGAGTTTAGAACACCGTTGGGTCACCTGATGGAGTTTTAGGACACCATTTGGTCACCTGATGGAGTTTTAGGACACCATTGGGTCACCTGATGGAGTTTTAGGACACCATTGGGTCACCTGATGGAGTTTAGGACACCATTGGGTCACCTGACGGAGTTTAGAACACCGTTGGGTCACCTGATGGAGTTTTAGGACACAATTGGGTCACCTGATGGAGTTTTAGGACACCATTGGGTCACCTGATGGAGTTTAGGACACCATTGGGTCACCTGATGGAGTTTTAGGACACCATTGGGTCACCTGATGGAGTTTAGGACACCATTGGGTCACCTGATGGAGTTTAGGACACCATTGGGTCACCTGATGGAGTTTAGGACACCATTGGGTCACCTGATGGAGTTTTAGGACACCATTGGGTCACCTGATGGAGTTTAGGACACCATTGGGTCACCTGATGGAGTTTAGGACACCATTGGGTCACCTGATGGAGTTTAGGACACCATTGGGTCACCTGATGGAGTTTTAGGACACCATTGGGTCACCTGATGGAGTTTAGGACACCATTGGGTCACCTGATGGAGTTTAGGACACCATTGGGTCACCTGATGGAGTTTAGGACACCATTGGGTCACCTGATGGAGTTTTAGGACACCATTGGGTCACCTGATGGAGTTTAGGACACCATTGGGTCACCTGATGGAGTTTAGGACACCGTTGGGTCACCTGATGGAGTTTTAGGACACCATTGGGTCACCTGATGGAGTTTTAGGACACCATTGGGTCACCTGATGGAGTTTAGGACACCATTGGGTCACCTGATGGAGTTTAGAACACCGTTGGGTCACCTGATGGAGTTTTAGGACACCATTTGGTCACCTGATGGAGTTTTAGGACACCATTGGGTCACCTGATGGAGTTTAGGACACCATTGGGTCACCTGATGGAGTTTTAGGACACCATTGGGTCACCTGATGGAGTTTAGGACACCATTGGGTCACCTGATGGAGTTTAGAACACCATTGGGTCACCTGATGGAGTTTAGGACACCATTGGGTCACCTGATGGAGTTTAGAACACCGTTGGGTCACCTGATGGAGTTTTAGGACACCATTTGGTCACCTGATGGAGTTTTAGGACACCATTGGGTCACCTGATGGAGTTTAGGACACCATTGGGTCACCTGATGGAGTTTAGGACACCATTGGGTCACCTGATGGAGTTTAGGACACCATTGGGTCACCTGATGGAGTTTAGGACACCATTGGGTCACCTGATGGAGTTTTAGGACACCATTGGGTCACCTGATGGAGTTTGTCGGTTCCTCGCCACTGCTGCCTTTGGCTTGCTCAGTTGGGGATATTCAAATTAATTAACCAATTAATAAAATCCTTTATCAGCTCTACCAAACGTGGATGTTTTTCCACTAAGAAATGAACATTGTTATTATGTTTCGATTGATATATTGTGAAAAGCTCTATATAAATATACTTGACTTGACTTGACTAAGAACTTTTACTGACATTTAGGAGAACTCTCAATGGTGTTTTTTGGATACGGTCTTAAAAGCTTTCTCAAAATGTTAGCACAAAAACATAGTTCATACATCATTCATGGAAGGTAGTTTCTGAATGTTTACACTAGGCAATGAGGACTTTGAACTTCCCCTTCTGCAACAGCTCTGCGTCTGCGTCTGATTCTGATCTGAACTCATTATTTCTCTGTCTCCACCATCTCCACCAAACACCCGGAGTCAAGCCTTCAACGTTAAAGTAAAGTCTTATCTGTCTAAACTGATTCGAGTCTCGATGTTCTCTGTGTGTCAGTGTGTGTTACTTTCCTCCAGTTTCCACAGGTCAGAGACTGGGAATGGATGATTCCTGGGGGAATGTGTGGAGGATTTTTGCATAACCAAGAAAAAAAATGTTCTTAAAACATTTAGAAAACTGGACGTTCAGAAAACAACATTTTCAAAATGATAAAATGAATAGAATGCTTATACATAAACCCAAACCAAAAAATAAAGTTCTTAATACACTAAAAAGTTTAGCCTACTTGTTTATGTTATGTTGTTCATGTGACCAATTGTTGATAAAGAAAAAATGTCACGTTGCAGTATTGGAAATATTTCAATATTTTAAACAGTGAAAGGCGATCCAGTGGATATCACACAAACGTTTTGCTAGAGTTATGTCAGTGAAGAAGTCTCTAACCCCAGTCAGTTATTCACCTAATCAGCAATATCATCAGAGTCTGATGTCCAGCCGGATCATGTTGTGCTCAGATCTGAAGCGCTCATTTGAGCTTCTCCAAAATCAGGATTTAATCACAGAAGAGGAAGAGAAATGATCTCAGGTTTGATGATCTGTGTGAATGGAGGACAGGACTGCTGGTGTGTAGTTGTAGAGCGTCACTCGCTCGCACTCCTTCATCAAACACACACTTTATTTAAACGCGTCTCACTCTTTTAAACAGAGACACAAGCACTTATTGTTTTAGAGACCAATTTAATCATGTTTAGAGAGGGTTAGGGTTGCCTTCCTCTCGCATGTTGAGAGTGTGTGGCCTAGTAAACAGTGAATGAATGAATGAGGCATTTATATGCGCTTTCAGATGTACTACTGTACTACGATCTCATCAAAGGATCTCTCCTCAGTGTGGTTTTCTTCTCGTCTCATTAGGATGCTGTCTGATGTACAGTGTGTTTCCCAGCTTGTCTTATTCTCAGACTATTCGTATGTAAATGAGCTGCGTTACGATTGGCTGACCACCAGTGTTTCTCACAGATGCTTGACCTCTGACCTTTACGCAGTCACCACTGAAGCTTTAAGACTCTCAACGTCAAAGTCTTTTTTTTCAAAGAGCAAGGAGCAAGCTGTTTTTCATCATATGTCACCATTATATATTTATTTTGTTTTATTACTTGATTGTCTTTCAGAGTTGTGCTGTGGACGCAAGTCTACGCTTGCTGTTCTCATAATCCTCATAAATCTGGTCTGTGATTGCAGGAGACCGAGCTGTTGGAAGTCTCCGTCATCAAGGATACGAGAAATGGGAGATTTGCCAAGATGCCAAAGGTAATAAATGTGTGAGTGCCTCAATCATGTGTTCTCTCATGCGGAGCGGAGCGGACTGAGTGTTTGTGCAAGATGAAAATGAACAGACATTATTGTCTCCACATTTCTGGCACAAACACCGTATGATTAGAAACGTAGATCTGTCCGGAGAGGAACGTGCTGACGAGAAGCAAAGCTGCTCTGCGCCGGATATGCCAGGAAGATTCACGTGTCCCACAAATAGCTGGAGAAAGCTGGAGCTCCTAGATGAAACACAGAGAGAGAGAGAGAGAGAGAGAGAGAGAGAGAACACTGTCGTTTACTATCTAATGGCTTTCATCTCGTTTTCCAGAGATGTTGTCTTTGCTGGCATGGATGGTTTCCAGCATTCATTCGTGCTGATGTGAGAATATGTCATGAAGACTCTGAGACGTTGATGTTAAAGAGCATCGCGAGCGTTGACTCGGACGATGGATGTTTCAGAGGTCACAACACACAGTTTCCCATGTCATAATCGTGACCTTACAGGAGGGTCAAAGACTGATGGAGAGAGGAGAACTTTCAAAAACCCTTATTTTAAAAACACATTTTTCCTTTCTTTCCTTCAATTTGTAGAAAAAAATGAAACACAAAACAAAAAATGATCTGTGAATTTATATGGAAACAAGCTTTCCATCTTCACTCCCCTCTTGTTACGTTACATTCAGAGATCGACTACTTTTGACTGACAACAACATTCCAGCCAGTGGAAACACAGTCGTACAAAACCTTTATTTTAGTGAACTTTGTGTACACAAACAATGAATTCAATGCTCAAGTTCATGTGTACTTGGTGATATTCAACACAAGCTTCACATCGTCTAGAATGAAGCCCATAAAACAAAAGTGGAATCATTTATTACAGAATATTTCATTCATTGACACTGAGAGGTTGGCTAGTAGCAGATCTCTGTGAAGCTGTCATGGGGATAAACTGAATGAAGACTGAATGGCCAGAACTGATGCGAACATCTCATTCTCTCCGGCAGTCAATCAGTTTAATCGCACTTAATGTGTTTCCGAGTCCCGCTCTCTGTTATCTGGGTTCTCACAGTCAGACGACCTGCCTCTCCAAACCCTTTATCAGCCCACATTCCTCCGCATACAGTGGGACCTTGTCCTGGTTTGTTCGCTGGATTCCCTAAAGCCCTGTTCGGATTACACTCGCCCCTGATGGTGAAACCCTAGACGGAGGACGTCGGGGTAACTGCGGCGCCACACCTGCGACGTCGTTTATGGATTTAATGTAGTTTCACCAGTAATAGTCTCAGTTCTCACTGACACTCATGAAAAGCTTTTGGGACGGGGATGTATGCCCTGTGGCTCTGCGATCGATAGACTCAACGTGTGTGCATGTCTTACCCAGCTATACAGCGTAGAGCGTGAACACTCAGATGTCTCCTGTGCACGGATCACGTTTGTGTGGAACTTCTACAAACCATTTTGAAAGTTCAGAAACATGAATGTGTATATTTGCAGAGGAATGGACTTGCGTTCATGAAGTGTGAGGATGAAGATGAAGTGTGAGAATGAAGATGAGGATGAAGATGAAGTGTGAGGATGAAGATGAAGTGTGAGGATGAAGATGAAGTGTGAGGATGAAGATGAGGATGAAGTGTGAGGATGAAGATGAGGATGAAGATGAAGTGTGAGGATGAAGATGAAGTGTGAGGATGAAGATGAAGTGTGAGGATGAAGATGAGGATGAAGTGTGAGGATGAAGATGAAGTGTGAGGATGAAGATGAGGATGAAGTGTGAGGATGAAGATGAGGATGAAGATGAAGTGTGAGGATGAAGATGAAGTGTGAGGATGAAGATGAAGTGTGAGGATGAAGATGAAGTGTGAGGATGAAGATGAAGTGTGAGGATGAAGATGCAGTGTGAGGATGAAGATGAGGATGAAGTGTGAGGATGAAGATGAGGATGAAGTGTGATGATGAAGATGAATATTTTCCTTTACTGAAGTGTTGGAGAAGCTGAAGTTGTCTGGAGATCCTCTACACTGTGCCGTATGGCAACAACAAAACACAATCTTTCCACAGTTCTTTTTCATGTTGGCTTTTAAAGGTGCAATGTGTAAAAAGTTGAGTATCTATTAACAGAAATGCAATATGACATCCATAACTATGTTTTCAGTGGTGTATAAAGAACTTACTTAATTACCCGTAATGTTTTTATTACCTTAGAATGAGACATTTACAAAGCTGGAAGCTAGCCTTACACTCCGTGAGTAGTGACTTTTCCCTTCTGCGTGGTGTAAAATATGTAGTTGGGATTGTTTCATATAACTTAGTTCTCCATCGCTGTGTTATGGGTTTGTTATGTGGGGATAGATGTGCTGTTACGTTCGCGAGACAGCTGATTAGTACTCGTGTCATTGACCGTAAAACAGTACGTTACAGCAATCACTAACCCGTCGATCACGAAGAGTTTTCAAAATCAGAGAAAAAGCCTTTTGTGTGTAGTAAATGGTGTCTATGGGATGCGGAGGTGTGATTGTAACAGCGCGCGCACCTCCGACCTTTGAACTCATGCGGACGTGTCGAGTATAAACAAGGCTTTACGCTTTACCCAGCTCAGACACAGTCACAGCTCATATTAGCCAGCTAAACTTTTACTACCCTGTTAGAAAAACATATATAGCTGCATAGTTTCATGCGGCTCTTCTGCCTCGCTGCATCATGGGTTTGCTATGTGGGGAGAAATGTGCTGCTGTGCTGGTTACGTTTGTGAGACAATCAGCGGATTACTATTATTATATTAAATTATATATTAAAACCCTTGATCCTCACCTGACTATGGCTTTGTAAACTGTATCCATGATGTGGTTTATAATGGACTGTGGTACAGAAACAGTGACAATGTTACACACTCTTGGCTTACTCTGGCTATTCTCTGCTGTCTCAGCCGACGAGATGTTTGACCCATTTGAGCCACCGTAGCTTCTTCGAAAGGGAGGGGTGAGCTGAGCCCTTAGTGCAAACCTGGTGCAAACTCGCAAGCGAACCGCTAGATGTCGCTAAAAATCCCACACTGCACCTTTAAAGACAAACTAAGCAAAAATAATTTGCCTGTTTTAAAAAAGGTGACAAAAGGATAAGAATGGCAGACCATTTAAGCCAAAGTTGGCACTTTTTAATATAATTTTTGATTGAACTTTTTTGTCTTCCTTCTTAAAAATAAGAACAAATAAGATCATTTCAAATAATAGGACAGTAACCCATCAACGTTTTAATCTGGATCTGTCAGGTTGCTTAATGGCCATTCAGGAAACGCCTTCTGCTAAATGACAAGGGTTTGTGTTTCCACTGAGGTTATTTGTGTGGTATTTCTTGAATAAATCAATGTACATGTAAATTTAGGTTAAAAAACAGTTTTGTGTTGCTTCTCAATGCAGACTTTGTGTTTGGCCTTGTCCGCTCCTCAAAAGGCAGTTAGTTGCGACTGCATGATGTAACAGTGCTGTAATGTCATGCTAATGCAACCATAGCTACCATGCTAATCTGTATCCGCTGCCTCGTCGCTAGACAGCTTTACTGCAGTTCCAGCTTTTCCCAGCCTTTCCTTCTGGGTCTCTTTCTAACACAAAGCACATCAGGCACTGCCTGGGCAGCATCGAGCTCTCCATCTCCACATGCGGCGAGCGTTTCCTCGGGTTGCTAGCGGTGATTCTGTTTCACATGCGGCGAGCGTTTCCTCGGGCTGCTAGCGGTGATTCTGTTTCACATGCGGCGAGCGTTTCCTCGGGTTGCTAGCGGTGATTCTGTTTCACATGCGGCGAGCGTTTCCTCGGGTTGCTAGCGGTGATTCTGTGTCACATGCGGCGAGCGTTTCCTCGGGTTGCTAGCGGTGATTCTGTGTCAGTCTTTGGCAGGTCGCTGTTGTTTTCTCTGCAGAAGAACAGAGCCTGGTTTGTTGCTGTCCGATGAAGCTGCACAAATGCATTGAGACTGTTGCTTTCTGGTCTTACGCAACTTTATTGCACATGAAAAATGTCTTGCTTTGTTGACACACACACACACACACACACACACACACACACACACACAGACGTGCTTGTAATGACTGTAAGAGGACAGTTACTATCCCTCGATGGTCAGATCTGATCGCCTCTCCTGCTTTCTGCTCTACACTTTACATTCAAACACACCAACACACGAGGCACGGATGTCAGTGTGTGTGTGTGTGTGTGTGTACTGTGTGTTTGGCACTACTGTTTTGTGTTGTTTTTCCAGCGGGAAATCTTCTTCTGAACACTTGCAGCTGTCTTACTTAGTAAAATCTGCTTAGTAAACCTCGCCAGAACATCCGACTGTTCGTGTTAAGTTTGGCCAGCAATGGGAACTGAACACAAATATTGTTCTGGAAATGACAGAAAGCAAGAAACAAAGTATATATTTACTCTGATAACGAACCCTTGTCTCTTTATCTCAAACAGTAAATGAGATTGATGCTGCCGGAAAGGAGCGCTGTGTTGATAAATGTCCATGTGTGTTTCCGAGTCTGGTTCCTGTGTTAGTTCGCTGATGATGATAAGTGTGTATAAACTTCAGTCCAGAATCATCCATAACTGTAGATCTGCAACACATCTCGCATTCTTGCGGAGACACAGTCTTTCTGCAGCCACTGACACCTTTACACTCACACACCTTCATCAGAAACCTCTCATTATATATCAGTAGTGTTCTGCCAGTCTGGAGTCAGTGTAGTTAACCCTAACCCACATGAGAAGAGCACGTGTTCCTGCTGAGTTTCAGACCGACAAGCCTGATTGTTTGAGAGGAGAGTCAGTTCATTAGCCTGGATGCCAGCCCGAACTCCGCCCACAACATTTTTTGGTCGGGAAGTTCGGTCTGGACTCGATCCATTGAGGAGTAATTATGATCAGGCAAGAAATGAACGGGCCAATCAAATTGCCAGGGCGGGCTTTATACGATGATGGACAGATGATCTGCAGGGACGTAATCATCACGTTATCAAAGAGCGCTGAACTGGTTTCCCTCAGAGACGACTGCAGCTGGAGAATTGAGATTCAGCTGTCGTGTCTGTTGTGAAATAAATCGACAGCGCATTCATTTTAACAGACAATCAGAGAACTGCAATCAAGGCATTTGTCGATCAGAAAGATATGTTTGCCGTCCTTCCTACATGATTCGGGAAAAGTGTAACTCATCAGCTGGTTCTGACGGTCGCTAAGAAGATGGGACGTAATGAAAAGCCTGTGGTCGTTGTGGTTTCTCCTTTGGTGGCACTCATGGAGGATCAAGTAAAAGAAGCAACACTCGTTATTTAACTTCTAATCTAAAATAAGTAAGTTCTGTAGTTGAAAACTGTGCTATGCAAAGGAGTTGACTTACTGCGTTGCTCTGATTGGTTGTAGGTTTACCGACTATCCAATTGAGTGCAGAGTTGTTGTTTTTTCCTGGTTCGGTTACGACACGCCTCATAATCGGCCCAATGGAGCGGTATCAGACTCATAGTCTTAATTTTTGTCTGTTTTTTATATCACTGTACTGTTTCTGTATACTGGAAGCTTCTTCTGTCATCAAGACAAATTCCTTTTGTGTGTAAACATACTTGACAAATGATTTCCTGATTCTGATAAAACATCATCAAGCACATCTGGAGTGCCGTATCCTTCATTAAAACAATCTGAAATTGGATCTGTGTGAATGAGATTACACATCATTCATCATCATTGACGGCACACGGCATAATGTGCTTCCCTTTCTTCCAGCACAAATATATATGTAACAAGGTTCAGGGAAGAAGGAGGCAGGAACCGGATGACAATAAATAATAAAACTTTATTTTAAACGAAATAAACAAATTACCTGCCAGCAGTTCCTCACAGAACTGCTGGCTACCCAAAATAAAACATAAATAACGGCCAGCAGCCCCTCGCGGACGACTGCTGGCTTACCAAATAAAATATAAAACGCAAACAAAATCAGGCCTGTTCCTCTCTCTCGATCATCCACTCGGTCGCTCCCCCTTTATGGCTCCGCTCCTCCGTGAGAGATCAGAATGAAGCTGTCCCTGCTGGTTCGCCGCTTCAGGGCCCCGAAGTGGCTGTACTGAATTCAGTTCGGTTCTCATCCACTCATATTTCTAGGGGTCCTCCCTATGTCGTGGACCCCGAGCAGGCTCTCGTTATGTTATCATTTAGGATTCACAAACTCCTTCTACAGGATAGAGTGTCGTTTCCCGTGCTCCCCCTCAGATAGATTGGGGACTTCTCCACAGAAGCCTTTGAAGCCGAAGATGGATCTGAGGACCGTTGATGGATCTGACTGACTCCACTGGTGTCAGATCTCTGAGGGCAGCCCTGACCGGTGTGGAGCGGTGTACATCTCAGTATACGGTGCCCGTCTCATCTCGGTGCCCTCAGAAGGCCGTTCTGCCAACCATGCCACCCTTGGTGCCTTGGGGTGGAGCAGTCTCCAGCGAGCACATGGAAAAATGCGGTTCTACAGATACTAGACACGTGACTTTCAAATGAGAGATTGGTATCAAAGAGCACACCCAGGTTCCTAACCGATGATGAAGACTTAACAGAGCAGCCATCGAGTGTTAGACAGTATTCTAGGCTGTTACGTGTGGAAGTTTTTTGTCCAATAATTACAATCTCTGTTTTTTCAGAATTTATTAGTAGGAGATTACTAGTCATCTACTTCTTTATATCCGCTATGCATTCTGTTAATTTTGTTGGTCAATCAAACAATCAAGCTTTATTTCTATAGCACATTTAAAAAACAACAAGGTTGACCAAAGTGCTGTACAATTCAAATAAATAAAATACAATAAATACAAATAATTTGACTTGGTAATTTGAATTTGGTAAGTTTCGTTAGGTTGTGAAGAAATATACAGCTGAGTATCATCAGCATAACAGTGAAAGCTACTTCCATGTTTCCTAATGATATCTCCAAATGGTAGCATTTACAGAGTGAACAGCAGCGGTCCTAGTACTGAGCCTTGTGGTACACCATACTGAACTCGTGATGGATAAGACATCTTTTCATTTACTGCTACACACTGATAACGGTCAGATAAGTGTGATTTAAACCATGCTAATGCAGTTCCACAAATGCCAACATAGTTTACATAGCTGCAGTCAAGAAATTCAAGTTCAAAATGCTGACATTCAAACAGATTGTGACTCAAATCAGATCTGAGGACTGGTTTGTCACGCTAGATCTAAAAGGTGCATACTTTCATGTCTCCATCCTCCCTCAGCCCCTTCATACCCCTCGTGTCTTCATCACACC
This sequence comes from Pimephales promelas, assembly GCF_016745375.1. The sequence continues at coordinate 78,932 of NW_024121289.1, read as the reverse complement.
TGTCCTGTTAACAGCGCTCGATGACCAGGCTTTACTGGGACGAAGGGACAGGGATCGTCCGCCTGTGAGGAATGTGTGTGCAGTCTGTCCAAGCACAGGCGCTTGTGTGATTGATAGCCTTTTATTTCAACACTTCTCATTTTATTGATTATGTGTGCAACTGCATATGCGGCCCGGTTAATTTTTATTGTCTGTCAGACGCTTGTGCATTTGCAGTCCAGGGCTGCGTTTCCCAAAAGCATCGTAAGCATAAATAGATTGTAGATCCATTGCCACCGATAGACTCTGTATCATCTTTCAGGACTGAGAAACAGTCCAGCTCTGAGACGGACCCGCATCAAACCCCTTCACTGTAGTCAAGCTGAACCGGAACCAAGACAGTCCGGGTTCGTCACAGTGATATTCGACCACAGAAGAGGATCAGTGAGATCCACACTAGAACACGGGCCGACTGATCCGGTCCAGCGCTGATCTGACCGCATGAATCCCATTGGCCAGTGTTGTGTTGTGTTGTGTGTGATGTGTGTGTATCGCTCCTCAGGACCCTAAGCTGCGGGAGCTGCTGGACGTGGGGACTCTGGAGGGGAAGATGGAGGACCGGACGCTCACGGTGGTCAGCGGTCAGGACATGGTCACCATCTCCTACTACAACTTCGTGGCCTTTCATGAGGAGGTTGCCAAGGTAACGCTGCTCCAACACCACACCATAACCAGGATCCGTGTGTGATCACAGGTGTATGTGTGTGTGTGTGTGTGTGCGTGGTAACACTGCTCCAACACTATAACCAGGATACATGTGTAATCTCGTGTGTGTGTGTGTGTGTGTGTGTGTGTGCAGGAGTGGACCGAGCAGCTCTTCAGCCTCGCCTCAAACCTGCTGGCGCAGAACATGTGCAGAGAGTCCTGTCTGGAGAAGATGTAAGTGTCGAGTCGAGTCTCCTTCATCTAAAGACTGTGTCTCACAGCAGCGTTACAGTGCTAACAGGAGATTACAGTCACAGAGAGTGTTTCGGCTTTACAGCAGATCTAGTGTAAAGTTATCGTCCAGATAAAGTTAGTTCTGATTGATTCACTTCCGTCGTAAAGATCATTAGTGATTTACTCAGCGGCCGCTCACACGACACCGCTAACACGACGCCGCTAACACGACGCCGCTAAAACGACGCCGCTAACACGACACCGCTAACACGACACCGCTAACACGACACCGCTCACACGACACCGCTAACACGACACCGCTAACACGACACCGCTAACACGACACCGCTAACACGACACCGCTCACACGACACCGCTAACACGACACCGCTAACACGACACCGCTAACACGACACCGCTCACACGACACCGCTAACACGACACCGCTAACACGACACCGCTAACACGACACCGCTAACACGACACCGCTAACACGACACCGCTAACACGACACCGCTCACACGACACCGCTAACACGACACCGCTAACACGACACCGCTAACACGACACCGCTCACACGACACCGCTAACACGACACCGCTAACACGACGCCGCTAACACGACGCCGCTAACACGACGCCGCTAACACGACACCGCTAACACGACACCGCTCACACGACACCGCTAACACGACACCGCTAACACGACACCGCTAACACGACACCGCTAACACGAGAACACACACTCTGAAACATGGATCTGTGAAAATGGTGATTCGAGCACATGCAAATCACGCGCATAGTGTATAGTCTTTTGATGGATAAGACATCTCTTCATTTACTGCTACACACTGATAACGGTCAGATAAGAGTGATTTATACCATGCTAATGCAGATCCACAAACGCCAACAGACTGCTCTAGTCTATTTAAAAGAATGTTGTGGTCAATTGTGTCAAATGCAGAGCTAAGATCAAGTAACACTAATAGAGAGATACGACCATGATCGGATGATAAGAGCAGATGTGTGTGTGACTCTGACGACAGATGTGTGTGTGACTCTGACGAGAGATGTGTGTGTGACTCTGACGAGAGATGTGTGTGTGACTCTGACGACAGATGTGTGTGTGACTCAGACGAGAGATGTGTGTGTGACTCTGACGACAGATGTGTGTGTGACTCAGACGAGAGCTGTGTGTGTGACTCTGACGACAGATGTGTGTGTGACTCTGACGACAGATGTGTGTGTGACTCTGACGACAGATGTGTGTGTGACTCTGACGAGAGATGTGTGTGTGACTCTGACGACAGATGTGTGTGTGACTCTGACGACAGATGTGTGTGTGACGACAGATGTGTGTGTGACTCTGACGAGAGCTGTCTCGGTACTGTGATGCGGTCTAAATCCGGACGGGAAATCCTCGCAGATTCCATTACATTCCAACATGTCATCAACACGACACAGTTTTCTTCACACACACGAGGGTTGGCCAGCAGAAACAGCAAGGGTTAGAGGTCAGGATCTGCTAATGTTCACACACACACACACACACATCATCCTCCGCCATCAGTGCTGGTGAGGAGTAGCTGCCTCTGCACGGTCACATGATCCGGCACTGCAATCCCAGGATGCCGTTCTCTCGCCATAAATCGGCCTCGGCACTGATGCGGAACGAGTCCGGCTAATCATTGGCAGAAAGATGCTGACGGATCCTGAAAGCGTGACCTTTATCTAGACACGATACTTGTGCTTTTGACATGCTTCGATAGCAACACATTGCATTCTGGGATGGGAGTGGAACAGTGTGGGAAATGCACACACACACACACACACAGAGACCGAGATGCAGAGACAGAAGCATCACAGTTCGATCCGTGTGTGTTCATGCGTTCGCTCTGTTCTCCACAGATACACCAAACTGACGCTACAGTCGGCGGCCGACGGCGGGATTTCTGTCAAAAAGTAGGTTTGTTCACCGGTGCCGTTTCTGTGAACACACACATTACACAGATTTTCAGACGCTGTTCGGCGTGTGTGTACAGATGCTATCGTGTGTGTTGTGTGTGTTCCAGCATCACTCGCATGATCCCTGCCGACAAACGGCGAGTGGAGAACGCTCTGGAGATCTGCGGCCTGCCGACACAACGCGTGAGAACACACTCCCTTCTGCTCACACACACACACACACACACTCATGCACTGGTGTGTGTTTGTGTTGGTCAGTGTACTGCTATCAGTGTTTGCTGATCATCATTAAATGTCTGTCTCTCTCTTCAGACTCTTTCCTCCTGTCTATCGTTCTCTTTTCTCCGTTTGTTTTTCCTCTGTCATTTCCGTCATTGATCACGCTATGGTCCCCAGCTAACTCCTCCTCTCTCCTGCAGAGTGAGTCCATTCCTCCGGACAGGTTCACAGTGGACGTGTTTCGACAGCTGCTGAACAACATCTGTCCACGCAACGACATCGACACCATCTTCTCAGAGATGTCAGTCCTCCGCTTCGTCATCTACACACTCTTACAACATACGAAACACAGCACTTGTTCAAATTTAAAACCACTGAAGACTTCAGATTAAACTAACCAAATCCATCAGTTCACACACACTGATACGCGTGTGTGTGCGTGTGTGTGTGTGTGTGTGTGTGTGCAGTGGTGCTAAGATCCGTCCGTACCTCACCGTGGACCAGATGACAGATTTCCTCAACCACAAACAGAGAGACCCGCGCCTGAACGAGATCCTGTACCCGCCACTCAAAGCCGAGCAAGTGCAGGGATTGGTGGAGAAGTACGAGCCGGACGCCATGTTTTCTCAGAGAGGTTTGTGCTTTCATCTGCTAATTTAAACCTGAAAAATAAAGATTTAAAATGCTGATGAGTTGAACAGAAAGTTTTCTTTTCAGTGATTAAAAGTCTGTGATGTGTGACGGTCAGAAGCCAAACTCCAGTCCGCCGCAACATTTATTACAACGAAACACCATGAGCTCATTAACATATGACCCGCCCACGTCCATTTAGCGTCAACTACACCAATTGAGCTCATAAACGAGTGACAAAGAGTCTGTTTAACAGAGTGTTTTGCTGAGATGTAGATGTGTACGTCACAGTCATGAACTCAAGAACACTGTTCGCGTCTCTGCTGAATGTCCGTGTGTGTGCCGACTGCAGTCTCCTCCATCTCCAGCTCTGAGCTTTAATGAAGTCTTTCTTTCCCTCACGAGCTGGAAAGGTGGACGCTCCGCTGAGATGAAAGTCACCCTTTGCTGCCTCATTAGAGGAAACCCGTTCAGATGTCAGAGGAAGAACTGTGTTAATTAGGCTGTGGGAGTCCGCGGAGGGCATGGCGGGATTAATTAGCGTAAAGTGGCCAGAGGGACGGCGGGACGTTGCGCGCGCTAGCCTCCACCTGAGAGAGCCTGAGCTGAGCTGTCACTTCTGCTGAACTCATGTGTTGTTGGCATTTTAACGAGGAATCGCTCTCAGCATGCTGGGCTGCACTAGTGTTACCTGAAACGAGATTACACGGATCCGACTTGCTGGTGTCTGTTCCCGTAGCGGCTCCAAACACACCTCAAGTGTTTCTGGAGATCTTTTATGGCTGGATCTGACTGTGCAGGAGGGTTTAAAACCTTACACAGTTACACAGGATGGTTGATACGGTTGTTTTGTGGTACAGGGCAGATCTCGGTGGAGGGATTCGCCAGATATCTGAGTGGAGAAGAGAACAGTATCATCCCTCCAGAGAAGCTGGACAAGAGTGAAGACATGACGCTGCCGCTCTCACATTACTTCATCAACTCCTCACACAACACCTACCTCACAGGTCAGCCAATCAGACGACTCACACCACACCTACCTCACAGGTCAGCCAATCAGACGACTCACACCACACCTACCTCACAGGTCAGCCAATCAGACGACTCACACCACACCTACCTCACATTTCAGCCAATCAGACGACTCACACCACACCTACCCCACAGATCAGCCAATCAGACGACTCACACAACACCTACCTCACAGGTCAGCCAATCAGACGACTCACACCACACCTACCTCACAGATCAGCCAATCAGACGACTCACACCACACCTACCTCAAAGGTCAGCCAATCAGACGACTCACATGACACCTACCTCACAGGTCAGCCAATCAGACGACTCACACCACACCTACCTCACAGGTCAGCCAATCAGACGACTCACACCACACCTACCTCACAGGTCAGCCAATCAGATGACTCACATGACTAACATAAAACTCAAAAAGTTCACATAAAACTCCATAAAGTGACCCAATGGAGAATAAAAAAACCCTTGGGAGAACCCAGGCTCAGTCGGGGCCAGTTCTCCTCTGGCATCTATGAACTAGAGGCCGGATTTACAGTAACTGTACGGTAATAATGTATATGAATGTCTCTAAACAGACTTTAAACTGAGCCTGTGATAAACACTGATGGCGTTCACATGCGCGTAAAGAATTGATTCAATAGTTATGTGCGTTTGAATATATGTGCGCAGGTTTGTAATTCCCCACAAAACCATGCCTGAACAAACTAGTTGTCTATAAATTTGATACAGAATTTTTTTTTTTTTTTTATCACTTCGGGGTAGGTAAGCGAAACAAAATTCACGAAATTATTTAATGACATATTCTCCACCATTAATGGCTTTGTGTTGCATTTCTTCTCAGCTGATGTACATTAGTGTTGCAAGTGAAATGCTATAATAACTTTTACAGTTTGCATACAATGTTATGAGAGCAAATAAATGGACTGATCAGCTTTTATAAGGAGGAGAAACATGTGCTCTATGTGTCTAATGTCGCCTTTAGCTTTTGTCTTGCTTAGTCGGGGACATTTAATTTAATATTCACCAATATTATTGATCTCCTGCATTGACAGCATTATATGAGGACTGAACTGAGCTGGACGATGACATCACGGTTTTCTCCAGAGTGGCTATATATATATATATATCATTATATAATTACTAACTTTTCTTACATCAGAAATGAATGAGAATCAGAAACTTACTTAATTTTCTTCTGGAAACAAACTGTGTTTCTGTTCTCTCTGTAAAGCTGCTTTGACACACTCTGTGCTGTGAAAGCTCTATCTAAGTAAAGGTGACTTGACTTGTCTGTGTGTGTCAGCGGGTCAGCTGGCGGGAAACTCCTCCGTGGAGATGTATCGGCAGGTCCTGCTGTCCGGCTGCCGGTGTGTGGAGCTCGACTGCTGGAAGGGTCGGACCGACGAGGAGCCGCTCATCACACACGGCTTCACCATGACCTCCGAGATCTCCTTCAAGGTACAGTAACAGACAACAGCAGTGTGTAGCCCACAGCCTCGGGTCAGGAGCACTGCGTTAGGGTTAGGGTTCGGTAATGATTTAATAATGATTGAAGTGTGAAACATTAAAACAAAATAGCAGCCAATATGACACTGTGTGTTTGTTTTGATGCATTAAAAAAGACACGTAATGTAATGTGAGTAGTAGATCATTCTGACTCAGTCACTTAAAAAGTAGATCACCATTCAGAAAAGCGTGGGCAGCCCTGCCGTAGACACTACACACGGTGCAAATCATCTCCACACTAACACTCAAATTCAACTTGTTGTCAATCACACACGCCAGATACTTTATCAATCATACCCAGATCTGATTCCACAACATCGACCTCCTGCTCTTTGATAGTAGTTCTCTTCAGATCAGTTACGCCTCAAGTCAATAAGCATATCTTTACTTTTTAGCACATTGATCTGCAAGAATTCATCGTTGCACCACTGTACAAAATCCTCAACCACATCCTCACACACAGCACCAAGAAGGCTGACAATACCTACCATATTCACAATATTCAGCATATTCACCATATTTACCATATTCAGCATATTCACAATATTCACCATATTCAGCATATTCACCATATTCACCATATTCACCATATTCACCATATTCAGCATATTCACCATATTCACCATATTCAGCATATTCACAATATTCACCATATTCAGCTTATTCACAATATTTACCATATTTACCATATTCACCATATTCACCATATTCACCATATTCAGCATATTCAGCTTATTCACCATATTCAGCATATTCACAATATTCACCATATTTACCATATTCACCATATTCACCATATTCACCATATTCAGCATATTCAGCATATTCACAATATTCACCATATTTACCATATTCACAATATTCACAATATTCACCATATTTACCACATTTACCATATTCACCATATTCACAATATTCACCATATTTACTATGCGCACATAGACTTTTTGAAACACGAAAGTAAGTTTTGAGCTAAATGAGCTTTTCTAGGCACTCTAAGCGCTTCACATGGAAGGGGGAATCTCTTCAACCACCAGTGTGAGCTCCACCATAGTGCGCCAGACGTCCACACACACACACACACACACACACACACAAGCTTACTGGTGGAGAGGAGACAGAGTGATGAAGCCAATCAGTGTGTGTATATATATATATATATATATATATATATATATATATATATATATATGAAGAGTTCAGATGCAAAAGCCTCTAAATGCCATTTGAAATTTTCTTCTAGAATGATAATTTTTATTAAACTTGTATATTTAAGTTCAGTGATTTCACTTAAATTGCAATGATAATTACCTATTAATTGTTATTTAAGTGAAATTACTGAACTTAAATATACAAGTTTGATAAAAATCATCATTAAAGAAGAAAATTTCAAATGGCATTTAGAGGCTTTTGCATCTGAACTCTTCATATATATATATATAAATATTAATTCTTCTAGTCAATCCACTTCTTGTGGCCTTTCCTTGTTCACACGTACACACAAAGCGTACCTTGTGGACAGCATGGACTAAAATCCACCGGATCCACAGGTCAAATACTGTGTGCTTCCCAATCACCAACACACACACACATGCTCTTATTATACACAGCCACAGCGCCACCCAGTGGACAAAACTTTACCATACAACAAATGCCTCGTACACTGGGTTTGTACAGTTGATGAAGAAAGTAGTAAAGTTAGCCAGAACACACTCGTCCTTTATGTGGTTTATGAAGAGACAGATAAAGAATCGATTACACACCTCATTTCTTTAAACCAGTGACTGTCCTCCAGTTGTGGTGTTTCCGTCATGTTTTAAAGGCCCGTCTCCTGTTTCCAGGAGGTGATTGAGGCCATAGCGGAGAGTGCCTTCAAGACGTCGCCGTTCCCCGTCATCCTGTCCTTCGAGAACCACGTGGACTCGTAAGTGTGAAGCTCGTCCCACCGTTCCTGCTCTCAGACCAGCAGAAGAGCGACGCCAGCTGGACTCAAGTTCGGCTCACAGCTCATAAATCTGACTAAATCGTTCTTTTGTAAATGTTCAAATGCAGAATGTTTTCTGTTGAGGATAAATTAAAAGTTTGTACAGTGTAAAATCATTATGTGTGTGTGTGTGTGTGTGTGTGTGTCTCAGTCCCAAACAGCAGGCGAAGATGGCAGAGTATTGTAGATCAATATTTGGGGATGCATTACTGACAGACCAACTGGAGAAATACCCTGTGAGTGATAAACACAGCTCACACACACACACACACTGGTCCTTTAAAAACCAGAATATCAACTGTTGTCAGTGTGTGTGTGGTGTGTTCAGCTGGAGGCCGGTGTCCCTCTGCCGAGTCCGCTGGACCTGATGGGGAAAATCCTCATCAAAAACAAGAAGAACTCCCACAAAACTGACGGCAGCGGCAAGAAGAAACTGACCGAGCAAACGTCCAGCGCCTGCAGCGACACGTCCAGTGTGTGTGAGCCCTCGTCTCCCAGCGCAGGTGTGTGTGTGTGTGAGCCCTCGTCTCCCAGCGCAGGTGTGTGTGTGTGTGTAAACCTCTCACTTTAGTGCTGTTAGTCTTTCCCACTGATGTTATTTTATCCTGGTGTGTGTTCATATTCACGGTGATCGTGTATTGTGTGTATCTCAGCAAGGAAGATGCAGGATGTGTCTCTGGTTAAAACTGGATTTCCCCCTATATATATATATATATAATATATATGTATATATATTTCAGTTAATCCTGCCATTTTTCTCTCTGGTCATTTTTAATCAAATTGTCTGGATGTTTGAAACAACAGAGTTCTCTGTGTGACGTATGTGGGATTGACCAATCATGTGGCCTGATTAAACCCCACCCCTTTTTTACAGTCCACTGCACTCCTGTTCTGATCCATCTCCATTTTTGAAGATAACACACACTTTCTCAACAGAATCAAGTCACCGCTTCGCAGTTCTTTTATTTTTCTGATAATCTCAGATTCTTCGGATTCATTGTAAACGTCTCAGAGTCCAGCGCTGCTCTCGCTGATCAGTACCAGCGGCTGGTGAAGCTGAAACTCCAGTCGTGTGTGTGTTGTGTCACACTGAGTGTGTGTGTTTAGGCTCGACACACACGGAGACAGAGGCACATGCAGACGGGACAGAGAGAGGAGACAGGAGAGTCCCGGGAATCAAGTCCAGCGGCTCCGTATCACACAACACAGGTCCGGCCGATCACGGGGGTCACAGGGAGTGGGGTAAATTGAGCCGCGCTCCTCACACTGAGTGCCGTTTGTCCCTCAGGTGAAGCGGACGCAGACAGCGACGTGGAGGATGAGAACGGTTACGGAAAGAAGTCCATTGATGAGGTCAGTGTCATTAGTGTGTTAAAGACGTTACTCGAGGAGACTCATATAGCGAATCTCTACAAGCACATGATCAGAAGACCTGTGTGTGTGTGTGTGTGTGTCTGCAGGGGATGGCAGTAAATGAAGCGTTTGCCACAGAGGAGATGTCCAACTTAGTCAACTACGTTCAGCCTGTTAAATTCCACTCCTTCGAGGCGTGCAAAAGTAAGTCAGTCTGTTCTTACGCCACAAGATGTGTTTCACCGTCAGATCTGTGTGTGTTACGGTTCACTGTGTTTGTTTTCCACAGAAACTGATCGAAGCTACGAAATGTCGTCGTTTGTGGAAACTAAAGCGCTGGAGCTGCTCAAGGAATCACCGGTGGAGTTCGTCGAGTATCTTTTGTTTGTACTGAACTTGTGCCGGTCAAAGTGTCATTTTCTGTTAAATTAAATAAAATTTGTATTAAATTTTTATATAGCTTATACAACACAGATTGTTTCAAAGAAGCTTCGCAGTGACAAACAGGAAAAAAAACCAATTCAATTATGAATCGTATAATTTCATCTATCTTCTGTGGAAAACAGTGATGTCATCATCAGCTCAGATCAATATTACCGACTGGGGTAATCATATACCGGATCTCATACGTGCATTAGGCTTATACAACACGCCTGATATATATAACGCTTCATAACATATCATTAGTGGCTCTGATTTTGCTTTCTCAGATCACAAACTCATACATTTCAGTTTTAGTTTTCCAATATATCTATATCACCACTGACGAAAATGCTCACTTATTGTAAAATCAGTTCTGTGAATCCAACTTCTTTCTCTGTTTCAGTAAGGGCTTCTCCCCTGTCATCATATTTACTATCTGTATAGCAATAACGCTTTCCTCTAATACTTGAGAGGCTCCTGTTAAAACTAGACTGGATCCTTCAGTTCGTACCCCACCCTGCTTAACTCCTGACTCTCGAACGCTTAGTTGGCGGCCGTGGAGGTCTCGTGCAGGAGGAATGTTTGTTTGTTTTGTTTGTCTATCGCACGGAGCTAGAATGAGAATGACCTACACCCGAGATGAACTTCTAAACATCAGCGCAACTTTATCCCTTAGTTGCCACCCTGATTTGCAGTGTTTTCATTCGGATATCCTCAGAAACTCCACGGATTGTAGCCCATACAAACACTCGAGATCTCGTCCATGGAGGCTACTCCCCCGTAGTAGAGCGAGGGGTAATCTAACCCTAACCCAGCCGGCTGCCGTCGCCGCTTGGAGAAGAAAGGGTTCTGTGCACCTTTACCTGGATTAGTACTGGCTAACGTGAGATCTCTCAGCAACAAGCTGGATTAGCTCCATCTTCGGTTTGAGACGGACAAGGACCTTTCTTATATTGCCGCGTTCTGCTTTACGGAAAACTGGCTTCAGTCCAATATTCCTGACACGGCGGTGAACCTGCCCGGCTATCAGCTCTTTAGAGCGGACCGCGATGCGACAACCACTGGGAAAACAAAAGGCGGAGGTGTCTGCGTTTATGTGAGTAACAAGTGGTGCAGCGATTTCACAGTCATTGCTGAATTATGCTCCCCTGATCTAGAACTGCTGGCCATACATTGCAAACCTTTCTACTCGCCTAGGGAAAATTTTAATCCATTATTCTTGCGTGTGTCTACGTTCAGCCACAGGCGCACGCCGACACAGCGCAGCAGCTTTTAGCTGATCATATCACGGAAGTAGAGATTAAGTTCCCTAACTCCACTGTATTGGTCTTGGGTGATTTCAACCACACCGATCTGAGATCTGAACTTCCTAAATACCATCAGTTGGTGCGGTGTGCCGCCAGGGGAGAACGAACTCTAGATCATTGCTATTCTTCCATCAAAGAGGCATATTGTGCTTGCACGCGTGCGCCACTAGGCAATGGCGATCATGCTGTGATTAAACTCATCCCCACATACGGTCTCTATTCAAAAAACAAAAACCGATCAAGAGGGCTGTACAGAAATGGTCACCCGCTGCAGTTGAAACATTACAAGCCTGTTTTGATATTACAGACTGGGATACTTTTAAATTGGCATGCAATAACTTTGATGAGTATGTAGACACATGCTCGTCCTACATTTACTTTTGTGAGGAACTTCCCAGACAATCTATTGTCATTTATGGGAATAATAAGCCATGGTTCAATAGACCATTTTGCAAGATGTAAACAACACTGGTCCAGAAACACTTCCACTTCCTAACTGTTTTCTTTATTTCACACGTAAAGAAAACATCTTAAAGGTGTTTGTTTAACTTTTTTGATTCAGTTTTATATGTTCTGTTGGTTGTATTTTATCCCAGCTTTTATTTAGTGTTAAAAAACTGGACCAGTGTTGTTTACATCTTCCAAAATGGTCGATAAGGAAGTAAGGCTACAGAGGAAGGAGAAGGAGGCGGCCCACACGAGTGGAGGCAAGGCTGCCTACATCAAGGCCAACTACGCACTCATTCAGCATGCTAAGAGGCTGTATAAGGCCAGGATTGAAAAACAGGTCGGGGATAAGAACATCAGAGCTGTTTGGAAGGGCCTGCAATCTGCCACGGGCTACAAAAAGCCACCCCTCCCAGCCTCCCCCGACCCAAATCTGCCAGACGTGTTCAATGTGTTTTGTATTAGGTTTGAAGCCCCATGTGGGTCCCCCCACTCCATCCTCCCTGTTTTTTTTTTAAACAAAAGGTTTGGAAACATGTAGGATTCAAAAGAATATGAATGCTATTCCTGCAAGAAAAATAAATGTAAGTTATGATTAATTATAAAAATCCATCACAGGCGACAGCGGAAACCAAACTCCATCAGTGACAGGATGGAGGAAAACCCTGAAGAGAAACAAGACTCAGTCGCTGAGTTCTCCTCTGGCCAAAAACCAACAGTGTCATGATTATATCATTTTTTCCTTTGTAAGAGATTCTTAACTCCTTCACACAGGTATAATAAACTACAGCTGAGCAGAATTTATCCCAAAGGAACACGAGTCGACTCCTCGAACTACATGCCTCAAGTCTTCTGGAACGCCGGCTGTCAGCTCGTGGCTCTGAACTTCCAGACCATCGGTAGCGTCCGTTCGGTTCCTTCAGTGTGTGTGTGTCTGTGTGTTTCTGGCTCAGATGTGTGTGTCTGTAGAGGTAGAGTACACACACACACACACACACTAACTCATTCACACTCACTCGCTCCCTGCTGATCGTCTACATCTGTAGAGGAACATCACAGCGACCCGACTCGATTGACTGATTTCATTTTGGATCAGCCCTGATGTGTGTGATGATGTTCTCGCTCTCTCTCTCTCTGTGTGTGTGTGTGTGTGATTTGCAGATCTTCCCATGCAGCTGAATCTGGGAATTTTCGAGTACAATGGGAAATGTGGCTACCGACTGAAGCCGGAGTTCATGAGACGGACGGATAAGCAGTTTGACCCGTTCACACAGAGTACAGTCGACGGGATCGTAGCACACACACTGTCTGTGAAGGTGAGTGTGTGTGTGTGTGTGTGTGTGTGTGGGTGATAACTTTAGCTGAATCCTCAATTTACTACGCTGCAATATTACCAAACACTGTCGCTGTACTACTGTGGAGTTCCCTTAACTTCTTAAAAGCATTACTCTCCTTTACTGCTCCCCTTTACATTTTTCATAATTCTCCTTTACTAAATCTTCATTAAAATCCCAGTTTGTGCTGGAAGCTCGTTTACCAGTTTTTCAGCAAGAGTAGTTAAAAATGATTAAAACAGTCTGCTTCCTTCTTCTGATCAGACATCAGTCTTCCATCTATTCTAGAGCCATTGACCGCAGTCTTCCTCCTATTGCCCAATCATCCTAAACTCTTCAGTTCACCGCGGCGCCTCGGGGGAACCGGTGGCCGAAACACTTATCTAATCACGGCAATACTATTGGCCGGCGACGGCCTATGACGTTAATATCTCTTGCCTCATTTCTTTTAGATTTAAATTGCTCAAAACTATAATAATTTCTATCCCTTTTAAATATCTTCGAACAATCTCTACATTCCTTCATCACCCATCTGTCATCCGAGGTTCAGTCTCTAATCTCTTCATAGGGTGTCAACCTCACAAATACTTTTAAAACCCAAGCCATCTCTACATCTGAAGTTCATTAATCTGAACTGTAGGAATATTGAATATCAATAAGAATATGATATTAACTAGTTTAACTAGAAACACCAGACTTTAAGCTTGCGCTAGGAGGGACTCAGCCTGGAAACTTTAATAACAGTGTTTTCCGTTACCTGTATTTTTTTCTATACAGTAGTCAGTGTATTTGACAAATGTTTTTAAAACTTGTTCAATACTCTGTTATTGAAATCTGATCATCAAATCTGAGAGTATGCAGCAGTATTACTGTAGAACACTGGCTGAAATGAAAGACTCGTTTGCGCAATGTCCATTCGATTGAGAATGAATGTGTGGATCTGAGGTTCCCGTGTCATTATCAGATCATCTCGGCTCAGTTCCTGTCCGATAAGAGAGTCGGTGTTTACGTGGAGGTGGAAATGTACGGCCTGCCGGTGGACACCAAGCGGAAAGCGTTCAAGACCAAGACGTCCCAAAGCAACGCCGTCAACCCAGTGTGGGACGAAGAGCCGATGGTCTTCAAAAGAGTACGTGTGAACAAACACTGAATCATCGTGAAACGGTCAGAGTTTGACACGCCGTTTGTTTCAGGTGGTTCTTCCCACACTCGCGTCACTGAGAATAGCCGTGTACGAAGACAACGGCAGATGCATCGGCCATCGCATCATCCCGGTGTGTGCCATCCGACCTGGCAAGTATCGGTTACGTTTCTCTCAGTGTGAACTGGCATTACGGTGCAGTGGCTGATGGGTAAAGAGCGATCTCTCTGCTGCAGGATATCATTACATCAGTCTGAGGAACGAGAAGAACCAAGCGCTGACGCTGTCGTCTGTGTTCGTCTACACCGAGGTCAAGGATTACGTCCCAGACACCTTCGCAGGTACAAGAGCCAAATAAACAGGCTGTTTGTAGCGTTTCATTTTTGTACGTTAAAACTCACATCTGCTCACGAGTTCTTGTCCTGACTGCGTTTGTGCTGTTAGATGTGATCGAGGCTCTGTCCAATCCCATCCTGTATGTCAGTCTGATGGAGCAGAGAGCCAATCAGCTGGCGGCTCTGACCCAGGAGGAGGAGCAGGCCGACGGAGAGCAGGTGAGTGACTCTGCGGTGTCTGAGATGCTCATCTAATCACGGCAGTCCTTATGGCCGGCGACAGCCTGTGATGTCACTACTGGTGCGACCCGGAAGTATAAGGTGTGCCTGGAGAACATGTCAACAACTTTCCGTCCTCAGGGACTCTGAAGTGTGTGTGTGTCTAAGATATTTGACACCGGATGACACACACAGCTTTGGGATCAGAGTATGAGTGACCAACTATGAGTTTCCTATTAGAATTGTGCGATTTCAGAGGGAGCTCGCTGAGGAGATTGAGAGAATTGTTTATCACTGAAACAGCCGTCCCACGAGAGCAGGGGATGCTGATGAGGGTGAAGAGGTTGTACCTACACCGGTCTCTGCCTGCGTATGTTGTGAGTGTTATGGAACGCGCTCATGTGTGTGTGTGAGATTAAATGTGTGTTTGTGTGAGTGCATGTAAGGATTTGTGTGTGTGTGTGAGTACAGTCTCTGAGTCTGCACATGCTCAGTTCTTCTCTTAGTTGGTTTAGCTGAATATATTCAGGGTTCACACTGAAACTACACGACTGTCCAGTCATTGATTCTGGAATGAGATCTTTATAAACTAGATAAAACCAGATCAACTTAACGAGACGCTGATAAGCTTGACTTAATTAGAAATGATTTTATAGCAAATTTACTGACTTTTTCATCTCTAGAAATAACGGTTTCCCTCACACACCAGAGAGAACCCTGGCTCTTCAATCGGAACGACTGATTAAAAATAAGAAGTGTAATTTGGGTTTTCATCTGATGTTGGTTTAGTGTGTTCCTCTGTCTCAGTCCAGCTGAATCAGCGAGATCCGCTAGCAACGGTTTGTGCCGCAGGTTAGCCCTGAGTCAGACGAACGCTAGTGTTTGAGGATCAGGTTAGTCATGCTGAGAGTGGGTTTCCATCGCTATACTTACACACTCTGGACAGACATGCAGGTAGGATGTTTTTGATCATTATATATCATAGTTTCATCTGGTTGAAGCTCAGTTTAAGACTAAGATCGTGAGCCGTTAAGTTACAGTCAGGACGCGCATGGGATTTCCAGTCATAGTAAAGATATTAAACCATGGAAATATCAAAGTGTAGTGTGTATATATATATATGGATATATCATAGTATAGTGTAGGGTTAGTTCTCCGCTGATTCATTACAAGTTGTATAAAATGATTTGTAAATATGAGACTCCAGTCGTCATGGTTCAGTCTTCTCACGTCTGCTGTGTTCACCTGTAGATCTGTGTGTTTTATTGTCTGTCGTGTGATTGGTGCAGGTGAATGGAGGAGGTGATCTGGTGTCAGAGGTCATGAGTGACCCGAACCCGGCGGCGGCACCAGAAAACGGGCTGAACCATCCCAGCGTCTCACCCAAACCCTCCGTGGTCAGTCAGCAGACTCCGTCCTCAGGTGTGTGTGTGTGTGTGTGACAGGCGTCCAGTGCCGCTGAATCAGCAGATCATCGTCTCTCTGTATTTTTCAGGGTCGCTCAAACCCGCTGTGAGGCCTGAGGACGTCGTTCAGAGTGTTTTAACAGGTACGTGTCACGGTTTGGTCTGATCTCAGATGTGCAGTGGTTCAGATGATTAGATCACCACAGACGGATGTTGATCCAGGTGTAAACGATGATTAGAGCTCCTCAAATACTTCCTTACACTGATTTAAGCTTTATATCCACAGCGCTTCATACAGTACAGATTGTTTCAAAGCAGCTTCACAATAATAGACAGGAAAATAACTGAAGCATAAGCGTCATCAGACATGAGACACATTCAGATTCAGCTTCAGTCATTATTATCCAGATCAGTCGAGTAAAGTTGTAAAGTTCATCAATGATTCAATGAATTTGATCTCATGATCATTCTTAAGGACATGGACGTGTTAAAAAGATGCGTAATATCCAGCAATATTTTTGAATATCTGAAACTATTAGATGAGAACAGAACTTGGACTGAACTGAATAATGACTGTGTTTCATTTTCACAAGCTGATTATACTGTATACAGAAAATACTTTTTTACTTCAAATGCTTTGTAACGTTTGTGCTGGAAAATGATTATACGATTCTTAATTGGACTTGTTTTTTACATTATATGCTTACTGTATGTGTTTTCTGCAAATGTATTTGTTGAAAGTGTAATTCTTTACTGATATAAATGAGAAGTGTCAACGAGGCGGTCCCTATGAAGGCCTCCCTCCCTTTACCCCCGTACAGGTAGAAGCGCTGTCAGGATCATTCCGGTTCTCGTTCGCAGACGCGTCAAATTTCTGTATATTTTAAAGACCAGACAAGTAGTTTGTTAAGGGTTGATTTGTGAAGAAGGACTACATGCATGCGCACATACAGTATATATCCAAACTGAACATGTAATGCGCATGTGCTCATCGTCGGCGTTTTCATGGGTTTGCGTTTTTGAGGTTTGTGCAGAGATACAGGAGAATCATTTGCCCCTTTGAACGTATTTCAGGGAGTGCGTTCTCGAGACACCAGGCACTGTTTTGTGCGATCGAGCGGCCGGAGCGTATTAAGAGTTTTTCTGTTAGAAAGTGAGTTAATCACTAATGATCTTCGCAACGGAAGTGAATCAATCAAAACTAACTTTAGCTGTACAATAACTTTATCCTAATGCTGTTGTACTGCCTAAACAATCTGTTATGGTAATTTCTACAATAACTGTAAAGCTGCTTTGAAACAATCCATCCTGTTAAAAGCGCTTTATAAATGAAGGTGACTTGACATATATATATATATATATATATATATATATATATATATGTATATATATATATATGTGTGTATATATGTATATATGTCAAGTCACCTTCATTAGGCAGACTTTATTGACCTCCCATCCTTAATTAGTAGGGTTTAATGTGGAGTTGGCCTACCCTTTACAGCAAAACTATTCTGGGAAGGTTTTCCACAAAGTTTAGGAGTGTGTTTATGGGCATTTATGACCATTCTTCTAGAAGAGCAGTTGTGAGGTCAAGCACTGATGTTGGAAGATAAGTCTCCAGTCTAGTTCATCCCTAAGCTGTTCTATTGGTGTGGTGAGCAGGACGGCCGAGGGACGTGAGAGAAAGTCGCGAGGCCGGTGGTGCAAGTGCTAATGAGCAGCACCTGTGAAGCACACCGGTCTCGCATCTCTCACGAAGGAGCGGAGCCATAAAGGGGGAGCGACGGAGTGGATGATCGAGAGAGAGGAACAGGCCTGATTTTATTTGTGTTTTATATTTTATTTGGGTAGCCAGCAGTCGTCCGCGAGGGGCTGCTGGCAGGTAATTTGTTTGTTTATTTTATTTAAATAAAGTTTTATTTTATTATTATTATCCGGTTCCTGCCTCCTTCTTCCCTGAACTTTGTTACACTGGTGCCGAAACCCGGGAAGAGGGAGGAACGCGCTGTCCGAGGGTCCTCGCCGCTGTGGGGAATCCGCGGTGCCATCGAGCATGGTGCGCGAGTCGCCGCCGCTCGCCGTGGGCCGGAGCCTGCTGCCGTCCGCCGCAGAAGGGGAGGAGCAGGGAGCGGGGAACTCGCGGCCATGGACGCTCGAGGCGGGGCGCTGGGATGAGTTGCCGGGGGGACGCCCGAGCTCGCCGCCGACCGCCTGGAAAATGGAGGGGCGGCTGCCGTTCGGGAGGGAGAGGAGGAGTCACCGCCGCTTGCCGTGGGCCGGAGCCTGCTGCCATCCGCCAGTGAAGGGGAGGAGCAGGGAGCGGGGGACTCCTGCCGTCTGCCCAAGGCACCCGAGGAGCCGTCGCCGTCCACCGGGGGCGGGGGAGCGTCGAGGCGTTCACCGAGGGCCATCCAGCGTCGCCGCCGGGCACCGCGGAGGAGATCGCCCAGCTGGTGAGGGACAAGATGGCAGCGCGTTGTGGGAGCCGGACTTTTTTTTTTTTTTTTTTTTTTTTTTTTAATAATAAAATAAAACTTTATTTAAATAAAATAAACAAACAAAATACCTGCCAGCAGCCCCTCACGGACGACTGCTGGCTACCGAAAATAAAATATACAATACCGGCCAGCAGCCCCTCGCGGACGACTGCTGGCTTACCAAATAAAATATAAAACACAAATAAAATCAGGCCTGTTCCTCTCTCTCGATCATCCACTCCGTCGCTCCCCCTTTATGGCTCCGCTCCTTAGTGAGAGATGCGAGACCGGTGTGCTTCACAGGTGCTGCTCATTAGCAATCGCACCACCGGCCTCGCGACTTTCTCTCACGTCCCTCGGCCGTCCTGCTCACCACAATTGGGTTGAGATCAGGACTCTACCCCAAACTGTTCTCACAAAGTTGGGAGCATGAAATTGTCCAAAATGTCTTAGTAAGCTGAAGAATTAAGAGTTCCTTTCACTGGAACTAAGAGACCAAGCCCTAAAAAACAAGCCCAAATAACCCCCCCTCAACCAAACAACTCCACACCAAAACCTACAACCAGCTCCTATAACCAGCAGGCTGCTTTATGTTGATTGGGCTGTTTTGCAAAGTATTTGCGAGTTGTTTTGAACGAGCTGTAAAACAGGGACATTTCAGCGCACAGAACACCAAAAACTGGGACTGGCCCCTGGAACACAAAGACGTCTGGACACCTTTGTGTGTGTGTGTGTGTGTGTGTGTGCTTGACAGAGGTGGACGCTCAGACTGTAGATGAACTGAAACAGCTGAAAGGTTATTCGAGAGAAAAGAAGAGGCAGTACAAGGAATTAAAGGAGGTCATGAAGAAACACAACAAGAAAACCAATGACTTGATCAACGAACACGCATCGAAACAGAAGCATCTGCTGAGCGAGTTCCTGCGGCGCAGGTCCACCCTGCAGAAGAGGTCAGTTGGGTGAGTTGGATCAGTTGGGTGTGCTGGGTGAGCTGGGTGAGTTGGGTAAGCTGGGTAAGCTGGGTGAGTTGGTTGAGCTGGGTGAGCTGGATCAGTTGGGTGAGTTCAGTAAGTTGGTTATGGTTAGGGTTAGGCTTAGGGTTAGGTTGGGCCTGTGTTTGCGCTGCTTTGGTGGGTCTGAACACTTGTGTCCCTGCAGGAGCGTCTCCCATCAGGATCCAGATCTGATGGCGATGGAGCAGGAGAGAGTTCAGAAACTCAGTGAACTGAAGGATCATCAGCAGCAGCAGCTCCTCACGCTGAGACAGGAGCAGTTCTACAGTGAGAAGTACCTCAAACGAGAACACGTCAGACTGGTGATTACAGTTGTGTCTGTCTATTTAAACAATACAAATCAGAGTCAAGACAACGATGGGCAATTCTTCTTTTGTTTTACTGTGCAAAATCAGAATGACCAACTTTGTGAGCATGGGTCTAACTGGCCAACCAAATTCTAACCCTGAGTTAACCTAAGGCGCTTTTCCACTGCATAGTACGGTACGGTTTGGTTCGGTTCGGTTCGGCTCACTTGTGGTGCTTTTCCACTGCATAGTACGGTACGGTTCGGTTCGGTTCGGCTCACTTGTGGTGCTTTTCCACTGCATGGTACTGTACAGTACGGTTCACTTCCGGTCGCTTTAAATGGTACCTGGTCTGTTGAGGTTCCAAGCGTACCGTACCGGTACTAAAATGTGACGTGAAACACTGCAGATCACTGATTGGTCAGACAGAATCGTCATTCCCTGCGTCACTACTAGCGTCATTGGATTTGCGACACGAGACACGAGACACTTTTTTAGCAGTATTTTTGTTTTGCTGCCATCAGCCTCATTTTAAACACATTTTTCCGTCTAGCAGTTAAAAACAACCACATACCGAGAATCAGGAACACCATCCCCTCGATAGTCTCCATTGTTCCTGTGTTGTGGGTTTGAAAATGTGGCGCTTTTAAGATGATGTCATGGCAGTAGAGGCGCGCGCAAATAACGATCAGTCCCACACACTTTGAAGGGGTACTTCTGCGGTGGAAACGAACAGCGATCCGAACTGTTCCGCGCCGAGTCGAAGCGTACTGAGCCGAACCGTACCGTACTATGCAGTGGAAAAGCGCCACTAGAGTGGCCAAGTAGTGCTTATTCCTGAGTGATTTCTACTCAATACACTGCAACTACTATCTGATCATTTTAGGAGACTCTGTGGGGAATCCAAATCTGTACACATGCATCCTGCCATTAAAGGAGTAGTTCACTTTAAAATGAAAATCGAATTAGTCGAGCCAATCAAATTGCCAGGGCGGGCTTTATACAATGATGGACAGATGATCTGCAGTTACGTAATCATCACGTTATCAAAGAGCGCTGGGTTAAACTGGTTACCCTCAGAGATGGCCGCCGCTGGAGAACTGAGATGTAGATTCAGTTATCACATCCGTTGTAAAAGAAATCGACAGCGCATTCCTTTTAAAAGACGAACAGAGAGCTGCAATCAAGGCTTTTGTCGATCGGAAAGATGTGTTTGCCGTCCTTCCTGCAGGATTCGGCAGAAGTTTAATTTATCAGCTGGCTATGATGGTCGCTAGAAGAGGTGAACCCTGCGGACGCACTCATGGAGGACCGAGTGAAAGAATCAACACTCATTATTTTACTACTTCCAGTGTGCGTGTAGTTGAGTTTTGTTGACAACTATGCGTAGCTCATGGTTCGTATGGAGCAGTATCAGACTCACAGTCTGACTAGAATATGAGTATGACGAATTTAGGCTATAAAAGTGCATCTGTCCATCATAAAAGTGCTCCAAACGGCTCAGGTGGGTTGATAAAGGCCTTCTGGCGAAGTGATGCGTTTGGATAAGAAAAATATTCATATTGAACATGTTACACAGTAAAATTCTAGCTTGACCTAAAATAAAGCTTCCACGATACACACCGTTTCAATCCCGTCTCACACTGCAATAAGGGATGTTCTTCCTCAGTGTCTCATTTTCCAGCACAAATATTGAAAACGTTTTTTAATCAAGATACATTTAAAACAGATGAAGTAACAGATCATTTGGTGATCAGATATAGTGCAGGGTTTGAGGAGCCGGTGTGTTTGCCTGGTGCGTGTGTATCAGACGGTCTGTGAACAGTGTCGGCTCACACACACGTTGTGTTTCTCTTCATCTGTAGCTGGTAGAGAAGCTGGTGACGGTGGCGGAGGAGTGTCAGAGTAACCAGCTGAAGAAACTCAAAGATCTGTGTGAGAAGTAAGTCACCATCACTCGCCCTCACCACGCTCAAACACGACTCTCTTTCTTCTGTGCGACGTAAAGAAGATGCTGCGAGAAGTCTCCAGTGTTTCTGTCGTTTGGACACAGACGTTCCTCTAAATTTCTTCTTTTGAGCGGTTCTGGTTTCATTTTCTTCAGAGAAAACAAAGAGTTGAAGAAACGGATGGACAAGAGACGACAGGAGAAGTTTCAGGAGGCCAGAGCGCTGGAGAAAACTCTGACGGACGAGTGAGTGACTTTAACCCGTCAGTCTTCTATTATCATGATAGACGTGTTCTCAGATCAACATCTCCACCAGTCCATCCGAGTCTGGCCTGAACGACACTCGGGTTTACTTTGATGGTCCACTTTACACATTCTACTTACTATTCTTAACTTTGCAACTATGTGTCAATAAAGAGTGTTAGTGGGGTGTAAGGCTAGGGTTAGGTGTTGGTTGATGCATGTAGTTGCAAAGTTACTTATAGTCAGAAGAGTGTTTAAAGAAGACCATCGAAATTACAGTATCATCATTCTTACCAGATGACTAGAGTTTGTGTTTGTTGAGCAGGAATAAACACCAGTGTTGTTGATCCATCATCTTTACTCACTGCGTGACACTGACATGTAGAATCCTCCTGTTCTGTAGGAGAAAGATGGAGATGAACAGATCGCACGTGAATGAGGTGGTGCAGTCCATCAGACGGGTGAGTGCTGGTCAGGGTGGGAATACTGGATAACCCCTACTGGTCAGTGCAGGAATATTAGTTAACCCCTGCTGGTCAATGCTGGAATACAAGTTAACCCCTGCTGGTCAATGCAGGAATACTAGTTAACCACTGATGGTCAGTACAGGAATACTAGTTAACCCCTGCTGGTCAATGCAGGAATACTAGTTAACCCCTGCTGGTCAATGCAGGAATACAAGTTAACCCCTACTGGTCAGTGCAGGAATACTAGTTAACCCCTGCTGGTCAGTGCAGGAATACTAGTTAACCCCTACTGGTCAGTGCAGGAATACTTGTTAACCCCTACTGGTCAGTGCAGGAATACTTGTTAACCCCTGCTGGTCAGTGCAGGAATACTAGTTAACCCCTACTGGTCAGTGCAGGAATACTAGTTAACCCCTACTGGTCAGTGCAGGAATACTTGTTAACCCCTGCTGGTCAGTGCAGGAATACTAGTTAACCCCTACTGGTCAGTGCAGGAATACTAGTTAACCCCTACTGGTCAGTGCAGGAATACTTGCTAACCCCTGCTGGTCAGTGCAGGAATACTAGTTAACCCCTACTGGTCAGTGCAGGAATACTAGTTAACCCCTGCTGGTCAGTGCAGGAATACTTGTTAACCCCTACTGGTCAGTGCAGGAATACTTGTTAACCCCTACTGGTCAGTGCAGGAATACTAGTTAACCCCTGCTGGTCAGTGCAGGAATACTAGTTAACCCCTACTGGTCAGTGCAGGAATACTAGTTAACTCCTACTGGTCAGTGCAGGAATACTTGTTAACCCCTGCTGGTCAGTGCAGGACTACTTGTTAACCCCTACTGGTCAGTGCAGGAATACTTGTTAACCCCTACTGGTCAGTGCAGGAATACTAGTTAACCCCTACTGGTCAGTGCAGGAATACTAGTTAACCCCTACTGGTCAGTGCAGGAATACTAGTTAACCCCTGCTGGTCAATGCAGGAATACAAGTTAACCCCTGCTGGTCAGTACAGGAATACTAGTTAACCCCTACTGGTCAGTGCAGGAATACTAGTGAACCCCTGCTGGTCAGTGCAGGAATACTAGTTAACCCCTACTGGTCAGTGCAGGAATACTAGTTAACCCTGCTGGTCAGTGCAGGAATACTAGTGAACCCCTGCTGGTCAGTGCAGGAAAACTTGTTAACCCCTACTGGTCAGTGCAGGAATACTTGTTAACCCCTACTGGTCAGTGCAGGAATACTAGTTAACCCCTACTGGTCAGTGCAGGAATACTTGTTAACCCCTACTGGTCAGTGCAGGAATACTTGTTAACCCCTGCTGGTCAGTGCAGGAATACTAGTTAACCCCTACTGGTCAGTGCAGGAATACTAGTTAACCCCTACTGGTCAGTGCAGGAATACTTGTTAACCCCTGCTGGTCAGTGCAGGAATACTAGTTAACCCCTACTGGTCAGTGCAGGAATACTAGTTAACCCCTACTGGTCAGTGCAGGAATACTTGTTAACCCCTGCTGGTCAGTGCAGGAATACTAGTTAACCCCTACTGGTCAGTGCAGGAATACTTGTTAACCCCTACTGGTCAGTGCAGGAATACTAGTTAACCCCTACTGGTCAGTGCAGGAATACTAGTTAACCCCTACTGGTCAGTGCAGGAATACTAGTTAACCCCTACTGGTCAGTGCAGGAATACTTGTTAACCCCTGCTGGTCAGTGCAGGAATACTAGTTAACCCCTACTGGTCAGTGCAGGAATACTAGTTAACCCCTACTGGTCAGTGCAGGAATACTAGCAGGTGTAAAGCCTCCTTCTCCTTTGACAGACAATTAAAAGTAGCCGTCTATCCTGACATGTAAGTGACACATAAAGCCGTCATCAGCTCTTCTGATCAGCTTGTGTACAGAAGAGGAAAAACATGCTAAACACAAAAAAATAAGATCCAACTGATCAAATAATCATCATTAGAGTTCGAACAGCAAAATAAACAGCCTTTAATCAATTTAAAATGAAAGAGAAAACATGGTTTTCATTCAATTATGATTTTACACTGACTCCTCCTGTAATTACATAGTTACACCTGTATGTGGCGCCAAATAACAAATGACAGTTTCTAGGACACATCTCTCAATCCTTAACTCAGTTTTCATTGAGTTCTCCTGAGCATCTTTTGAACGATGAATAATGTAGAGGATTTATACCAACACTCACGGCTCATCTGGGCAACAGATGGGTGTTAGTTAGGGTTAGTTAATGGTTAGTTAGTTCTGTGTTCAGTATTGTGATGACCGTGACATGTTCTTTGGGTAACTTCATGTGTAGTGGAACACGTCTGTAAGCGTGTGTGTGTGTGTGTGTGTGTGTTTTCCAGCTGGAAGACGCTCAGGTCAAACGCCTGGAGAGACTGCTGGAAAAACATCAAGATATTCGACAGCAAATCCTGGATGACAAACCGAAGGTATCGTGACGTGCATGTTTCTTTAAGATTAGACGTTTATTGACATGTTTGGATCTCTCCGGAAGTTTAGAGCACTGCAGAAACACACACACTCTCTCTCTCTTTCTCTCTCTCTCTCTCTCACACACACACACACACACACTCACACACGTTCAGCTGCAGTGTTTGTGTCTCCTCACTGTCACTGTTATTTTAGGAGGACGGCTCGCAGGAACTGAGCGGTAAGAGTTTCTGCATCCCAGTATTCAGTTCATCACAAACATCCATCTGACATTCACACACTCAGTTTCTGAGCCGCTGAGATAACACACAACTCTGCATCATACCGGCCTCATCCAATAACCAGCTTACTGTGTGTGTGTGTGTGTGTGAGAGAGAGAGAGAGAGAGAGAGTGTGCTAATGTCATTTTAGTTGATATACAGCATGTATTTGTCTTCGTTTGTTTTTTATTTTTGCATTTTGTTAAAATGATCATAAGTTCATCAGAAATCATCATCCTGTCATCATTTACTAACCCTGAACACAAAAGGAAATACTCTGAGGAACACCGGAGCCATTGACTGTCCTGATGGACAGAAAAACTAAACACGAAACACCGAGACATTCCTCAGAATATCATCTTTTGTTTTTCACAGCACAGATTTGTGTAAATGATGCATGAATGATATATATATATAGTATATGTTTGGGTGGACTGTTACTTGAAGAGAAAAGCGCTGTTTACACTCATAGAAACTGTTCTTCTGAGAACATGAGCTTCTTGAGGATGAGGATGAGACGGCCACTGATGAAGGCTGGTGTTTCTCTCTCTCGCGGTGATGTTTTGGAGTGTTTAATCAGTTCAGATCCACCAGAGGGCGTCATTGAGCTGTTAAACACTCACACACATCAGATGAGAGACGGACGCTTCACCACGGACTGGAATATGATGAAGATCTTTGCGTCCCCTTCAGATTCTCGTGATTACTGGAGTTATTCTGTGATATGGGTTTCAGAGCGTACAGATCGAGGACAACACTGAACACGTGAAGAACAGGCAGCGGTTCTGAGCTTCATTTGTGCTGGTGTTCGGATCAACACTGGTTTGAAGTTAAAGCAACCAGGACGAGCTGAAACATGAGCGAGAGAGAGAGAGAGAGAGAGAGTCCTGACCTATTTTTATGCCTTGGATCAGGCACCAATGGACAGCTATAAGCATCCTGGGTCTTCAGAGACCAGCAGAACCTTCTCAGATTCAGAGATGAAGTCTGCAAACGGGCAGCTGGTTTGACTTGTTCTGCCAGCAGAGCCTATCTGAACCTCTCCTCCCCAAACCTGCGGTGGAGGGACACAACAGTCTCAACACTGATAGTCTAGT
Organism: Pimephales promelas; assembly: GCF_016745375.1. The sequence goes on along the minus strand of NW_024121289.1, from coordinate 52,470 downwards.
CTTCCTTATAAATGCAGATTGTTTCCACGCAGCTTCACCGTGACACAGGTGTTGTTCAGCTGATCTGTTCCGATGTAAAGATCATCAATTATTCATTTAGTTCTTTCATCTGTACAGCAGTTCTGTAGAAACAGAGATGTCATCATCAGCTCAGATCAGTAATACTGCTGTATATTAAGTGTCCTCGACTAAGCAGACCAGAGACGCCAGTGGAACCCGAACTCCATCAGTGACACAACAGAGAAATACATTCACATTTATTCATTTAGCTGACGCTTTTATCGAAGCGACTTACAATTGCTATATATGTCAGAGGTCAACTAGGGGTTAAGTGTCTTGCTCAGGGACACATTGGCGTCTCACAGTGGATTCGAACCCGGGTCTCTCACACCAAAGGCATGTGTCTTACCCACTGCGTCACCACCACCCTTTTGCATTTAGACTGCACTTTTAAAACATTTTTCCATTGTCAGTATGAACACTACTTGAACTATTTCTACTAAGAAGCGGCATAGAGTAGTGCATAAGCACCTTTTGAGAATGTGTTGATGTTTAAATAGAAGCTGCTGTCACACCTCAGTGTGTGTGTGTGTGTGT
>NW_024121289.1:32500-51373 GCF_016745375.1 Pimephales promelas | reverse complement strand
CGCTTTAAACAGTTAAAAAACACGCGACATAATGTCAAAACTCTGTATTGGTGAGTAACCTCGTAAAGACAGTCTAATGTCTTAAAATAAGCATTAAAACGCGTGTGACAGACAGACAGTACAAATGAGACAGGGATCCGTTCTTAAAGTGAACGCAGCCATATTGTCTGTCAATTAATTTGTTGAATTAAAACAATAGAATATAGCATTAATTCTAAGCAATCAGAATTAATAGCCTTTGTATTTAATTCAGTCTTGGGACTAAAAAGACTTATCCAGTGTTATTTTACATTGGATTACTTTATTTCAGTTTCTGTAGTATTTTCTGACATACCAAAAAAACTCTTTTTCTATTCTATTTATTTGCTACTTTTTCAGTTTAATTCGAAGATTGGAATCAAGCTTCCATGTGTTACTTAACTCTTAACAAAAAAAACAAAAAAAAAAAAAAACCATTTAGGTAAGATCAACGTAAAAAAAATGTCTAAATATTTTTATTTTATTTATCTATATCTATCTCAAACATAAAATAACATAATCCTGTTTGATCAAGCTGTGTGACTGTTCTGACTTTTTTTGCATATTGCATCAAAATCCTGTCTTTTCTTTGTCTGCATTTAGTGTATCTAAAATAAAAAGAGTTTTATATACAGGTTTGGGCTCTTAAAAAACTTTTGCTGGTAATTTACTCACCCCATGTCATCCAAGATGTCCATATTTTCTTTCTCAGTCGAAAGAAATTAAGTTTTTGATGAAAACATTCCAGGATTTTCTCCATATAATGGACTTACATGGGAACCAGACGGTCCAAGGTCGAAAAGACAGTTAATAACAGTTTTCAGATTGCAGCAGACGATGAATAAGGGTCTTATCAAGCGAAACGATCGGTTATTTCAAAACTTATTCCAAAAATGTAACTTTTCTAAGGACAAATGCTAGCCTAGCTCTATTCTGTGAGGCGCGTTTGTGACGTCACGTAATACGTAATTACGTTCAAAAGGTCACGGGCGACGTAGCCGGAAGTACAGAATCAAAATCGTCCGACATCGCTGTTTTACCTTTTAATTCCTTTTTTTGTAAACGGCGTTTGAGTTAGTTTTCACGTTCAACCTATGCGTTCAACTTGTAAACACTGACTCTGTACTTACGGCTACGTCGCCGTGACCTTTTGAATGTAATCCTGCTGCCGCCACAGAGTGCCATTTAGTTTTATATAAAGTTTAAATTATTTTGTTGTCTCAAATCGTTGATAATGTATACTGACTTTGCCCTATGCTGCAATAAATTTAGTTTTGCATTCATTTACATAAATCAGCTGCTTGAATGACAATTGCTGATGTAATTGGGTTTTCATGTGAGATTCTCAATTCATTCAGTTAACTGATGCTCTGAGGTAGTTTTCAGACTGCAGACTCAGCAACGATTGTATTTAATTGTACAGTACAATTATAACACAGAACAAACATCTTCATTTCATGTCATTAAACATAACAATATTGCTGGCCATACACTGATGAGAAAGTGAGTCCGGTGTGCGATACTTGGAGTTGTCCTAGACGTGGCGCAGCGCTGCGCTTCTCATTCGGTGTGCGACCCCCTTTACGGATGTGTATTTCACTGCCACTTCAATTCACACACAAAGTCCCCACTTGGTTGGATAGATATCATTCAGAAAGTTCCCTCTTGGCTAGTGTGCAGCGACACTGCTGTGTTAATACATGTATATGTTAGTAATATAGACATGTGTGTGCAATGGCACATAACTATGGCAAGTAAATTGTTAGGGACTGCATAACAAAGCATAGAAAGTATATGAAGAGAGAGCGTTAAATAAGAAAATAGTATATAATATATATATATATATATATATATACATAATGTATAATAGATATATAATTTAACTGTAATGAAGACATATTTCACTGCCAGTTCACACACACAAAGTCCCCACTTGGTTGGATAGATATCGTTCAGAATGTCCCCTCTTTGCCAGTGTACAGCGACACTGCTGTTAGTAGTATAGAAATATATAGTTTTAGATCGGTAAGATTGTTTAATGTTTTAAAAGAAGTCTCTTCTGCTCACCCAAGGCTGAAATTATTGATAAAAAAAAAAAGTAATATTGTGAAATATTATTACAATTTAAAACAGCGTTTTTCTATGTGAATATATATATATATATATATATAATGTATATAATAGATATATAATGTAAGCGTAATTAAGAAAGATTTCACTGCCAGTTCACACACACACAAAAGTCCCCGCTTGGTTGGATAGATATCGTTCAGAATGTCCCCTCTTCGCCAGTGTGGAGCGACACTGCTGTTAGTATATAGAAATGTATAGTTTTAGATCGGTAAGATTGTTTATGTTTTTTAAGAAGTCTCTTCTGCTCACCAAGGCTGCAATTATTTGATAAAAAAACAGTAATATTGTGAAATATTATTACAATTTAAAACAGCGTTTTTCTATGTGAATATATATATATATATATATATATATATATAATATAATATATATATATATATATATATATAATGTATATAATAGATATATAATGTAAGCGTAATTAAGAAAGATTTCACTGCCAGTTCACAACACAACAAAGTCCCCACTTGGTTGGATAGATATCGTTCAGAATGTCCCCTCTTTGCCAGTGTACAGCGACCACTGCTGTTAGTAAATATAGAAATATATAGTTTTAGATCGGTAAGATTGTTTATGTTTTAAAAGAAGTCTCTTCTGCTCACCAAGGCTGAAATTATTTGAAAAAAAAAACAGTAATATTGTGAAATATTATTACAATTTAAAACAGCGTTTTTCTATGTGAATATATATATATATATATATATATATATATATATATATATATATATATATATAATGTATATAATAGATATATAATGTAAGCGTAATTAAGAAAGATTTCACTGCCAGTTCACACACACACAAAGTCCCCACTTGGTTGGATAGATATCGTTCAGAATGTCCCCTCTTTGCCAGTGTGGAGCGACACTGCTGTTAGTAATATAGAAATGTATAGTTTTAGATCGGTAAGATTGTTTATGTTTTTTAAGAAGTCTCTTCTGCTCACCAAGGCTGCAATTATTTGATAAAAAAAAAAAAAGTAATATTGTGAAATATTATTACAATTTAAAACAGCGTTTTTCTATGTAAATATATATATATATATATATATATATATATATATATATATATAATAGATATATAATGTAAGCGGAATTAAGAAAGATTTCACTGCCAGTTCACACACACACAAAGTCCCCGCTTGGTTGGATAGATATCGTTCAGAATGTCCCCTCTTCCCCAGTGTGGAGCGACACTGCTGTTAGTAGTATAGAAATATATAGTTTTAGATCGGTAAGATTGTTTATGTTTTTTAAGAAGTCTCTTCTGCTCACCAAGGCTGCAATTATTTGATAAAAAAAACAGTAATATTGTGAAATATTATTACAATTTAAAACAGCGTTTTTCTATGTGAATATATATATATAATATATATTATATATTATTAATGTATATAATAGATATATAATGTAAGCGGAATTAAGAAAGATTTCACTGCCAGTTCACACACACACAAAGTCCCCACTTGGTTGGATAGATATCATTCAGAATGTCCCCTCTTCGCCAGTGTACAGCGACACTGCTGTGTAGCAATATAGACATGTATATGTTTGAGCATTATATAATGACACACCCACACACACACACATATATGTGTATAATTATGTATAAGTTACAAAATGAAGACAAGATTTCACTGCCAGTTCACTTCACTGTTCACACAGACACACAGTTCAATTGCAGGCTATATGAGTCCCCTGTTGGTAAGGTAGACATCGGCCAGAGTTTCAGGTCCCCACTTGGCATGTTTTTTTAAAAATAAAAAAATGCATATTTAAAGTTATATTATGAAAAAAGACCTTAAAAGAGAATTTTGTACGTCATTTTTGTTTCTTCAAAATGACCAGAAACACTAGTCCCCTCTTGGCCAGTGTAGAGCGATAGTCCCCTTTTAGTAATATAGACGTGTATGTGTGTGTGTGTGTGTGTGTGTGGTGTGTGTGTGTGTGATTCACGCGCGCACCACGCCTCAGTCTGCCTGATTACATCTGACTTTCAGATTGACTTTGGCAGTGTGTTGATGAACTTCCCAGTGTTTGTTAGGTGAACGTTAGCGCCTCGTCATGAGACCCACAACACAGTTCACATAATTCTGTTCTATTCTATACCATTTTATGGGAGAAATAAATGGATAAATATATAAAAGTGCAATTAACATGAAAAAGTCCTCTTCAAATGTCCAGATAATGCACTTAATAAACCAAAAAGAACAATGTGCGGAATTTTGGACACTTCATGCACTATGTGTTAGTGCACAGTGCACATGATAAGAGTATAGTGCACATAATAAGAGTATAGTGCACATGATAAGAGTATAGTGCACATGATCAGAGTATAGTGCACATAATAAGAGTATAGTGCACATGATAAGAGTATAGTGCACATGATAAGAGTATAGTGCACATAATAAGAGTATAGTGCACATGATAAGAGTATAGTGCACATGATCAGAGTATAGTGCACATGATCAGAGTATAGTGCACATGATCAGTGCACATGATCAGAGTATAGTGCACATGATAAGAGTATAGTGCACATGATCAGAGTATAGTGCACATGATAAGAGTATAGTGCACATGATAAGAGTATAGTGCACATGATAAGAGTATAGTGCACATGATAAGAGTATAGTGCACATGATAAGAGTATAGTGCACATGATAAGAGTATAGTGCACATGATAGAGTATAGTGCACATGATCAGAGTATAGTGCACATGATCAGAGTATAGTGCACATGATCAGAGTATAGTGCACATGATAAGAGTATAGTGCACATGATCAGAGTATAGTGCACATGATAAGAGTATAGTGCACATGATAAGAGTATAGTGCACATGATCAGAGTATAGTGCACATGATCAGAGTATAGTGCACATGATCAGAGTATAGTGCACATGATAAGAGTATAGTGCACATGATAAGAGTATAGTGCACATGATAAGAGTATAGTGCACATGATAAGAGTATAGTGCACATGATAAGAGTATAGTGCACATGATAAGAGTATAGTGCACATGATAAGAGTATAGTGCACATGATCAGAGTATAGTGCACATGATCAGAGTATAGTGCACATGATAAGAGTATAGTGCACATGATAAGAGTATAGTGCACATGATCAGAGTATAGTGCACATGATAAGAGTATAGTGCACATGATCAGAGTATAGTGCACATGATCAGAGTATAGTGCACATGATCAGAGTATAGTGCACATGATAAGAGTATAGTGCACATGATAAGAGTATAGTGCACATGATAAGAGTATAGTGCACATGATCAGAGTATAGTGCACATGATAAGAGTATAGTGCACATGATCAGAGTATAGTGCACATGATAAGAGTATAGTGCACATGATCAGAGTATAGTGCACATGATAAGAGTATAGTGCACATGATCAGAGTATAGTGCACATGATAAGAGTATAGTGCACATGATCAGAGTATAGTGCACATGATCAGAGTATAGTGCACATGATCAGAGTATAGTGCACATGATAAGAGTATAGTGCACATGATCAGAGTATAGTGCACATGATCAGAGTATAAGTACAGACCCTGATCAAACACACAGAGAGACACAGGCGGAGTGTGTGTGTGCTGAACTGTGTGTATTTTGGGACACTGGTGATGTTGTGCTGTTTCGGGGGTGTTTGTACACTGGTTGTCGTATGACAGTGGCAGACGCTGATGTTGAATGAAGCTGTCGGCCACACACACACACACACACACACACTGAGCTGTCCTGTGACTTCACAAACACAGATCTGTGCCGTCACCATGGCAACACTCATCCCACTATTAACCCTGTAATAGCCTCGGAACGCGCGGAGAACAGGGAAACTCCTGGAAAAATGAAGGTTTCTCAGTGCTTTACCAGTTTATAGCAGGATCCTCTTCATTGATGTGTCGTGATACTGACAGGAATCATTCAACCATCTCACAAATCTTGTTCTCTATTCAGCAAATAGTGATGCTTTTATTGTGTTTTATGTATTATGTGGGGAAAATGTATTACATGACTCTCTGAAATGCTTGATTTCTGATTGGTCAGTCGTGACATTCCGAGGTCAGTTATTCGTCAATAACGACTGTCGTCAATAGCAACACTGCTCCAGGTAATAGAGATGCTTCTGGTCTCTCTCATTTATTCAAACGCAGCCTCCGTTACTGTAAAATAAAGCCGGAGGACTTCAGTTATACAGGCCCATGGTGATGTCGTTCAAGTGTTCGCCGTGTTGCTAGAATCGCTCAGGAATTATAAGATAATCATTTTAAAGAGTTTCTGGTAACACTTTACTATAAGGTTCATTAGTTAACTATCTTATTTAACATGAACTAAGAATGAACAATACTTCTACAGCATTTATTAATCTTAGTTCATGTGAATTTCAACATTTACTAATGCATTAATAAAATCAAAGGTTGTATTAGTTAATATTAGTAAATGAACTAACATAAACAATCAATAAACAGCTGGATTTTTATTTACTAAGATTAACAAATATTAACTAATACAGTAACAGTAATGCATTGCTCATTGTTAGTTCATGTTAGTAAATACATTAACTAATGTTACCCAATGAACCTTATTGTAAAGTGTTACCAGGTTTTCATGTCCCAGTTTGTAAATGCAAACACACACCGCTTTCAGGCTGATTGAGACTTTACTTCGCATTAACAACAGCACTGATCTGAGAAGACAGAGTATTTTCATTTCTAAATGAACTATTAATATCATAATATGTTAAAAACACGCTGTTGTATTTCAGTCATGCGAGTGTCAAAGATCCTGTAATGTTTGTGTGTGTAGAGCGAGAGACAGATGGAGCAGATTGAGTCTCCCGCTGACTCTCTCTGGCACACGCGTGTGTTTGATGAGCGGCTCTTCATTAATAATTCACACGGTCCTCCTGATTCGCCAGGGGAACTTCTGTCACTCGATAGAAACCCGAGGAGCACAAACAGAGCTCTTTACATCAGAATACACTCTCAATGCTTTGATTCCATGTATCAGATGCTGAGGTCTCCACCAAGCAAACAATATCTGTTGTTTCTCCGTCTAGGTTAACTATAGACCCGATATAGTCCGGCTATGAGTAGGTTAACTATAGACCCGATATAGTCCGGCTATGAGTAGGTTAACTATAGACCCGATATAGTCCAGCTATGAGTAGGTTAACTATAGACCCGATATAGTCCAGCTATGAGTAGGTTAACTATAGACCCGATATAGTCCAGCTATGAGTAGGTTAACTATAGACCCGATATAGTCCAGCTATGAGTAGGTTAACTATAGACCCGATATAGTCCAGCTATGAGTAGGTTAACTATAGACCCGATATAGTCCAACTATGAGTAGGTGAACTACAGACCCGATATAGTCCAGCTATGAGTAGGTTAACTACAGACCCGATATAGTCCAACTATGAGTAGGTGAACTACAGACCCGATATAGTCCAGCTATGAGTATGTTAACTACAGACCCGATATAGTCCAGCTATGAGTAGGTTAACTATAGACCCGATATAGTCCAGCTATGAGTAGGTTAACTACAGACCCGATATAGTCCAGCTATGAGTAGGTTAACTATAGACCCGATATAGTCCAGCTATTAGTAGGTTAACTACAGACCCGATATAGTCCAGCTATGAGTAGGTTAACTATAGACCCGATATAGTCCAGCTATGAGTAGGTTAACTATAGACCCGATGTAGTACATCCATGAGTAGGTTAACTACAGACCCGATATAGTCCAGCTATGAGTAGGTTAACTATAGACCCGATATAGTCCAGCTATGAGTAGGTTAACTATAGACCCGATATAGTCCAGCTATGAGTAGGTTAACTACAGACCCGATATAGTCCAACTATGAGTAGGTGAACTACAGACCCGATATAGTCCAGCTATGAGTAGGTTAACTACAGACCGATATAGTCCAGCTATGAGTAGGTTAACTACAGACCCGATATAGTCCAGCTATGAGTAGATTAACTACAGACCCGATATAGTCCAGCTATGAGTAGGTTAACTACAGACCCGATATAGTCCAGCTATGAGTAGGTTAACTATAGACCCGATATAGTCCGGCTATGAGTAGGTTAACTACAGACCCGATATAGTCCAACTATGAGTAGGTGAACTACAGACCCGATATAGTCCAGCTATGAGTATGTTAACTACAGACCCGATATAGTCCAGCTATGAGTAGGTTAACTATAGACCCGATATAGTCCAGCTATGAGTAGGTTAACTACAGACCCGATATAGTCCAGCTATGAGTAGGTTAACTATAGACCCGATATAGTCCAGCTATTAGTAGGTTAACTACAGACCCGATATAGTCCAGCTATGAGTAGGTTAACTATAGACCCGATATAGTCCAGCTATGAGTAGGTTAACTATAGACCCGATATAGTCCAGCTATGAGTAGGTTAACTACAGACCCGATATAGTCCAGCTATGAGTAGGTTAACTATAGACCCGATATAGTCCAGCTATGAGTAGGTTAACTATAGACCCGATATAGTCCAGCTATGAGTAGGTTAACTATAGACCCGATATAGTCCAGCTATGAGTAGGTTAACTACAGACCCGATATAGTCCAACTATGAGTAGGTTAACTATAGACCCGATATAGTCCAGCTATGAGTAGGTTAACTACAGACCCGATATAGTCCAGCTATGAGTAGGTTAACTACAGACCCGATATAGTCCAGCTATGAGTAGGTTAACTATAGACCCGATATAGTCCAGCTATGAGTAGGTTAACTATAGACCCGATATAGTCCAGCTATGAGTAGGTTAACTACAGACCCGATATAGTCCAACTATGAGTAGGTGAACTACAGACCCGATATAGTCCAGCTATGAGTAGGTTAACTACAGACCCGATATAGTCCAGCTATGAGTAGGTTAACTACAGACCCGATATAGTCCAGCTATGAGTAGATTAACTACAGACCCGATATAGTCCAGCTATGAGTAGGTTAACTACGACCCGATATAGTCCAGCTATGAGTAGGTTAACTATAGACCCGATATAGTCCGGCTATGAGTAGGTTAACTACAGACCCGATATAGTCCAACTATGAGTAGGTGAACTACAGACCCGATATAGTCCAGCTATGAGTATGTTAACTACAGACCCGATATAGTCCAGCTATGAGTAGGTTAACTATAGACCCGATATAGTCCAGCTATGAGTAGGTTAACTACAGACCCGATATAGTCCAGCTATGAGTAGGTTAACTATAGACCCGATATAGTCCAGCTATTAGTAGGTTAACTACAGACCCGATATAGTCCAGCTAATGAGTAGGTTAACTATAGACCCGATATAGTCCAGCTATGAGTAGGTTAACTATAGACCCGATATAGTCCAGCTATGAGTAGGTTAACTACAGACCCGATATAGTCCAGCTATGAGTAGGTTAACTATAGACCCGATATAGTCCAGCTATGAGTAGGTTAACTATAGACCCGATATAGTCCAGCTATGAGTAGGTTAACTACAGACCCGATATAGTCCAACTATGAGTAGGTGAACTACAGACCCGATATAGTCCAGCTATGAGTAGGTTAACTACAGACCCGATATAGTCCAGCTATGAGTAGGTTAACTACAGACCCGATATAGTCCAGCTATGAGTAGATTAACTACAGACCCGATATAGTCCAGCTATGAGTAGGTTAACTACAGACCCGATATAGTCCAGCTATGAGTAGGTTAACTATAGACCCGATATAGTCGGCTATGAGTAGGTTAACTACAGACCCGATATAGTCCAGCTATGAGTAGGTTAACTATAGACCCGATATAGTCCGGCTATGAGTAGGTTAACTACAGACCCGATATAGTCCAGCTATGAGTAGGTTAACTATAGACCCGAATAGTCCGGCTATGAGTAGGTTAACTATAGACCCGATATAGTCCAGCTATGAGTAGGTTAACTACAGACCCGATATAGTCCAGCTATGAGTAGGTTAACTATAGACCCGATATAGTCCAGCTATGAGTAGGTTAACTATAGACCCGATATAGTCCAGCTATGAGTAGGTTAACTACAGACCCGATATAGTCCAGCTATGAGTAGGTTAACTATAGACCCGATAAAACGCAAAATTGCTTGCTGGGGTAGTAGTGTCACTTTTGTGTTTAAACCATTCGTGAACACACACACACACACACACACGGTTATATGACGAGTGTGAAACGGGAACATTTCATCTAGATTGCATAAGCTCGATCCCTCGATGGCGGAGCAGAATTAGGACAGATGTGGATGAAGGTCATTCTCCTCCCTCAGCGCTTTAAGAGAGTGTGTGTGGATTGGACGTGAGAGTGTGTGTGGATTGTTGACAGATGACGAGTCTTTTGAGGAAAGACATATTTAACTGAGTCGGGAGGGAACAGAACTAGAATGGGCCGTGCTTTCATCTCCAGGCCTCTTTAGGTGAAACGGGGGCGACCCGCTGGAGTTTGAGGAGTTTCTCAGATCTTGTGCTGGAGGAGATGTTAGATTCTGTGCGGGAGAGCTTTGATTTGTCAGTGTTTATGAGTGACGATTATTTGAGTGGTTAAAGAACTGGTTAAAGAGTTTTTCTCCATTCTGTCACTGATGGAGTTTGGGTTCCTCGACACTGTCGCCTTTTTCGCCTTTGGTGCGATTGGGTTTTGGCTTGCTTATTTAAGGACATTAAATTTAATATTTAATTTAATATTCAGCAATATTACTGACAGCATCATATGAGAACTGAGCTGAGCTGGACGATGACATCACAGTTTTCTCCACAGCCGCTATATTATAAATGAACTAAATTAATATCTTTTTTACACAGAAATGAAGCATCGCTGAACTTCAGCTGGACGGTGACGCTATTCTCCACTGGAAACACACTCTTGCATTATTCTCCTGTTATCTCCGTAAAGATGCTCTGGCACACACTGTGTTGAATAAAGTGCTGTATAAATAAAGCTGACTCGTCTCGAAAGAAGCCGAATCTTCTTGACCTTCTTCACTGCGACTCTTAGGCTACGTTCAGACTCAGTCCAAATCCGATTTGTGTGCATATCCAATTGAAATCCAAACAGAATTAGCTAATGTGAACAGCAAAAAATCACATGATATGCAATTTTTACAAATCCGTTTCAAGCTATATTCATATGTGGATTTCTGGAAATCCGTTTTTGTTGGACCGCTCTGATCGGATTTCACATTATTTCTAACACCACGTCAGACGTTGTTATCAGAAAATGCTGAAAGTCATTGCCGAAACAATGCTGTGTTTTCCAAAAAGCCGGACAAGCAGAAAATGACAATAAATCAGAGACATATTTGTAAACGGTGGAGATTTGTGATCCAGCACACGGATACACAGTTACAGAAGAGATTACTTGTACGCTTGATTAGGTGAAGACAGAACAGAAAGACTCTGATCACTCGAACCCCAGAGGTCGACTCGAGTCTCCTTCATCTATACAGCGCTTTAACTATAAAGACTGTGTTTCACAGCAGCGTTACAGTGATAACAGGAGATTACAGTCACAGAATAAAGAGTCAGTCACAGTCATCTAGAATAAAGTTATCGTCCAGATAAAATTAGTTTTAATTGATTCACTTCCATTGTAAAGATCATTAGTGATTAACTCAGCGGCCGCTAACACGACACCGCTAACACGACACCGCTCACACGACACCGCTAACACGACACCGCTAACACGACACCGCTCACACGACACCGCTCACACGACACCGCTCACACGACACCGCTAACACGACACCGCTCACACGACACCGCTGACACCGCTAACACGACACCGCTCACACGACACCGTTAACACGACACCGCTAACACGACACCGCTCACACGACACCGCTCACACGACACCGCTAACACGACACCGCTAACACGACACCGCTAACACGACACCGCTCACACGACACCGCTCACACGACACCGTTAACACGACACCGCTCACACGACACCGCTAACACGACACCGCTAACACGACACCGCTCACACGACACCGCTCACACGACACCGCTCACACGACACCGCTAACACGACCCCGCTCACACGACACCGCTCACACGACACCGTTAACACGACACCGCTAACACGACACCGCTAACACGACACCGCTAACACGACACCGCTCACACGACACCGCTCACACGACACCGTTAACACGACACCGCTAACACGACACGCTAACACGACACCGCTAACACGACACCGCTAACACGACACCGCTCACACGACACCGTTAACACGACACGCTAACACGACACCGCTAACACGACACCGCTAACACGACACCGCTCACACGACACCGCTCACACGACACCGTTAACACGACACCGCTCACACGACAGCGCTAACACGACACCGCTCACACGACACCGCTCACACGACACCGCTCACACGACACCGCTAACACGACCCCGCTCACACGACGCCGCTCACACGACGCCGCTCACACGACACCGCTAACACGACACCGCTCACACGACACCGCTCACACGACACCGCTAACACGACCCCGCTCACACGACGCCGCTCACACGACGCCGCTCACACGCCACCGCTCACACGACACCGCTAACACGACACCGCTCACACGACACCGCTCACACGACACCGCTAACACGACACCGCTAACACGACACCGCTAACACGACACCGCTCACACGACACCGCTAACACGACACCGCTAACACGACACCGCTCACACGACACCGCTAACACGACACCGCTCACACGACGCCGCTCACACGACGCCGCTAACACGACGCCGTTAACACGACACCGCTCACACGACACCGCTCACACGACACCGCTAACACGACACCGCTCACACGCCGCCGCTCACACGACGCCGCTCACACGACGCCGCTCACACGACGCCGCTCACACGACGCCGCTAACACGACACCGCTAACACGACACCGCTCACACGCCGCCGCTCACACGACGCCGCTCACACGACGCCGCTAACACGACACCGCTCACACGACACCGCTAACACGACACCGCTAACACGACACCGCTCACACGACACCGCTAAACACGACACCGTTAACACGACACCGCTCACACGACAGCGCTAACACGACACCGCTCACACGACACCGCTCACACGACACCGCTCACACGACACCGCTAACACGACCCCGCTCACACGACGCCGCTCACACGACGCCGCTCACACGACACCGCTAACACGACACCGCTCACACGACACCGCTCACACGACACCGCTAACACGACCCCGCTCACACGACGCCGCTCACACGACGCCGCTCACACGCCACCGCTCACACGACACCGCTAACACGACACCGCTCACACGACACCGCTCACACGACACCGCTAACACGACACCGCTAACACGACACCGCTAACACGACACCGCTAACACGACACCGCTAACACGACACCGCTCACACGACACCGCTAACACGACACCGCTCACACGACGCCGCTCACACGACGCCGCTAACACGACGCCGTTAACACGACACCGCTCACACGACACCGCTCACACGACACCGCTAACACGACACCGCTAACACGACGCCGCTCACACGACGCCGCTCACACGACGCCGCTCACACGACGCCGCTCACACGACGCCGCTAACACGACACAGAAACTGTAATGTGTTGCGGCCGCTCATCCACACACAGCGTTTGGGCTCGAGTCGAGAACACACACTCTGAAACAGGATTCAAGGTGCAATTCAGATTCTTTTTTGTAAAAACCTTATCTCTGTGCAAACTTGAATCTGTGAATCTGTAGTCTATAGGTGTGCGTGTTTGTCAAGTATATTTATATAGCGTTTTCACAATATAGATAGCATCAAAGCAGCTTCACAGTATCAATCAAAACATAATAACAATGTTCGTTTCTTAGTGGAAAAACTTCCACGTTTGGTAGAGCTGATCAAGCGGATTACTGATTGGTTAATTCATTTGAATAATTTGAAATATTAGTTTGTATAAATCTGTGCGCAGGCTAACCTCAGGATAAACAGAGAGAAAAATATTAGCGTAGACGCCGTTCTTCTTATGATGTAACGAGTACATCAGGATTTACGGGACGTGTTCCCGGTTCCAGCTGATCTAATCTATGCAGCCTAACGTTGAATTATAGAAGTCTATAGTGTGTTATGTGTGTGCGAGGCCAAAGAGATGTGTGTTTAGTCTAGATTTGAACTGCCAGAGTGTGTCTCCGCACCGGCCGCGGGTGATGAAGACGTGAGGTGGGAAAGGTCGACAGGAGTCTCAGATTAGCGTCACACACACACTAGGGCGTCTCTGCGTGTGCCAGCGGATCTGAGATGCGGTTTAATCCGGGCCTGTGTCTCGGCCAGCAGGGGGACAGCAGATGTCCTCTAGAAGTGGGTCGGCTTTGTCGGATCCATCTGGCCCTGTCATGTTGAACTCGGATGCTGGAAATATGATTTCTTGAAGGCGACCTTTGGGATGACGGCCCTCAGCCGGTCTGAGGAACTGGGTTGTGCAAATATACTTGTCTGTTTGCTTTAGTTTTCTGTGTTGGTAAACAGTGTCACAGACCGGCTGTGTTGTTCCTGCTTGCCTAACCCTCCTGACCCCAGTGCATGACAGCGAGGGCTGCCCCCAACGGTCCTCTAACCCATAGTCCACTAGAGGAGGCCTGGTCGACTAAGATTTTATTAGTCGGTTAGTTGCAACAAAAGAAACTCTAGGAATTGTCAAATTAACGCAGGCTGGAAATCGAAACATTCGCCTATCGATCATTTATCGCCATCAAATATGGCTAATATCACTCGAAACATGTAAGTAGCAGCAACTTTACAAGTCCACTCTATTGTCCGATTGTCGAGAGTCGGCATCGTCGTCTTAATATCTGCAGCCGAAAACATTACCAGTAAATGATTCAAATGTTCAGACAGTCTCCTCCAGTTTTTCCACGTCATCGTTATCATTATATTTGCCGGTGCGCGGTGTCCATGTGTGCGCTGATTAGGCTATGTATTTTATATAGCCAATTAAAGGCACATTATTGTGATTTATGGATTATTAATATAAACGCGCGATTAGTCGACTAATTGCTTAAAGGCGCACTTGGCAACTATTCCAACCTAATAAAACCGTCCAGAAATCATTTGGATGGTTCAATAACCTGTTCGGGAGAGAATGGTGGCTTCCCCAGGCAGAAGACCACCCTTGCAACAACAGACTAGCGTCCCGGTAAGTTGGAAATAGAAGTCTTATGAGAAGCGAGAGCGAGCAAGAAACACGAACTGCTTTATGGCGATTCGACATAATTCTATGATACTGTATGACGGATTACCCACTCGGTGGACACGGCTCCACACGATAGAGTTGGCCAGCTCTGATAATAACAACTGCACATGAGCAGCGGTAGCTATAACGCGGAAGGAAGGTGCCGCAAGTGAGTTTTTTTATGCCAGTGTTGTGAAATGTACGCCGCACAGCTGTAGGGGGCGCTGAGGAGAGCACTTGCGATAACAAAAGTGAAGAAATGAATAGAGTTGCCAAGTGCCCCTTTAAATGAACGACTACATGTCGACTAGAAAAATCTTTATTCGAGGGCAGCCCTAGAAAGCATTAAACCTGAACTGAGGGAAAACAACACCAGAGACTCTCAGATCACACACAAGCTCCAGCGTTTCACAATCATAGTGTTTGACACCATTCATCTTTGGTGCTTTCTTTAATTACACCGTTCCCTGGAGATCGAGCGGGGTAGTTAACCAGTCAAACAAGCAGTAAAGCAATTATTGGGTCAGAATGAATACAATTCTGACATCTTTAATCACTAGGGGAGTCTGTGCCTGGAGAAAAACAGGAGAATCCGCTGAGATGAAGTCCTGTTGCTGTTTAACACTAAAGTAATAGAGCTTGTGGATCTTCTGAGATCGTCTCTAATGTTGACCCTTTAACCTCAGGCTGCGGTTTTACTGTCCTGCGGTCAAGCTTTAGTTTTCTGTTTAATCCATGAATTTATTCATATAACAGTGCTGATAATGTGATAATGGTCTAGATCAGAGGTTCTCAACTGGTGGATCACGACCCAAACATATGTTTCAGCTGCTGTAAGACACGCTATAACCCAGCAAGCAACATCCGTCATTTAACCATCTAGGTTAACTACAGACCCGATATAGTCCGGCTATGAGTAGGTTAACTACAGACCCGATATAGTCCGGCTATGAGTAGGTTAACTACAGACCCGATATAGTCCGGCTATGAGTAGGTTAACTATAGACCTGATATAGTCCAGCTATGAGTAGGTTAACTATAGACCCGATATAGTCCAGCTATGAGTAGATTAACTATAGACCCGATATAGTCCAGCTATGAGTAGGTTAACTACAGACCCGATATAGTCCAGCTATGAGTAGGTTAACTACAGACCCGATATAGTCCAGCTATGAGTAGGTTAACTACAGACCCGATATAGTCCAGCTATGAGTAGGTTAACTACAGACCCGATATAGTCCAGCTATGAGTAGGTTAACTACAGACCCGATATAGTCCAGCTATGAGTAGGTTAACTATAGACCCGATATAGTCCAGCTATGAGTAGGTTAACTACAGACCCGATATAGTCCAGCAATGAGTAGGTTAACTACAGACCCGATATAGTCCAGCTATGAGTAGGTTAACTACAGACCCGATATAGTCCAGCAATGAGTAGGTTAACTACAGACCCGATATAGTCCAGCTATGAGTAGGTTAACTACAGACCCGATATAGTCCAGCAATGAGTAGGTTAACTACAGACCCGATATAGTCCAGCTATGAGTAGGTTAACTATAGACCCGATATAGTCCAGCTATGAGTAGGTTAACTACAGACCCGATATAGTCCAGCTATGAGTAGGTTAACTACAGACCCGATATAGTCCAGCTATGAGTAGGTTAACTACAGACCCGATATAGTCCAGCAATGAGTAGGTTAACTATAGACCCGATATAGTCCAGCTATGAGTAGGTTAACTACAGACCCGATATAGTCCAGCTATGAGTAGGTTAACTACAGACCCGATATAGTCCAGCTATGAGTAGGTTAACTATAGACCCGATATAGTCCAGCAATGAGTAGGTTAACTACAGACCCGATATAGTCCAGCTATGAGTAGGTTAACTATAGACCCGATATAGTCCAGCTATGAGTAGGTTAACTACAGACCCGATATAGTCCAGCTATGAGTAGGTTAACTACAGACCCGATATAGTCCAGCTATGAGTAGGTTAACTACAGACCCGATATAGTCCAGCAATGAGTAGGTTAACTACAGACCCGATATAGTCCAGCTATGAGTAGGTTAACTATAGACCCGATATAGTCCAGCTATGAGTAGGTTAACTACAGACCCGATATAGTCCAGCTATGAGTAGGTTAACTACAGACCCGATATAGTCCAGCTATGAGTAGGTTAACTACAGACCCGATATAGTCCAGCTATGAGTAGGTTAACTACAGACCCGATATAGTCCAGCAATGAGTAGGTTAACTACAGACCCGATATAGTCCAGCTATGAGTAGGTTAACTATAGACCCGATATAGTCCAGCTATGAGTAGGTTAACTACAGACCCGATATAGTCCAGCTATGAGTAGGTTAACTACAGACCCGATATAGTCCAGCTATGAGTAGGTTAACTACAGACCCGATATAGTCCAGCTATGAGTAGGTTAACTATAGACCCGATATAGTCCAGCTATGAGTAGATTAACTACAGACCCGATATAGTCCAGCTATGAGTAGGTTAACTACAGACCCGATATAGTCCGGCTATGAGTAGGTTAACTATAGACCCGATATAGTCCAGCTATGAGTAGGTTAACTATAGACCCGATATAGTCCAGCTATGAGTAGGTTAACTATAGACCCGATATAGTCCAGCTATGAGTAGATTAACTATAGACCCGATATAGTCCAGCTATGAGTAGGTTAACTACAGACCCGATATAGTCCAGCTATGAGTAGGTTAACTATAGACCCGATATAGTCCAGCTATGAGTAGGTTTACTATAGACATGATATAGTCCAGCTATGAGTAGGTTAACTACAGACCCGATATAGTCCAGCTATGAGTAGATTAACTACAGACCCGATATAGTCCAGCTATGAGTAGGTTAACTATAGACCCGATATAGTCCAGCTATGAGTAGGTTAGCTATAGACCCGATATAGTCCAGCTATGAGTAGGTTAACTACAGACCCGATATAGTCCAGCTATGAGTAGGTTAACTATAGACCCGATATAGTCCAGCTATGAGTAGGTTAACTATAGACCCGATATAGTCCAACTATGAGTAGGTGAACTATAGACCCGATATAGTCCAGCTATGAGTATGACTTCTACCCGAAATAACCTTGAATTTGATTACATGTTGTTTTTCCTAGAATAACTTGCTAGATGTATCATGTAACATCATGTCATGTAAACAAATGTCTATGAAATTTTCACTGATAGCCCAAACTTTGCCATGTTTTAGCCTAGACATCAGGCTGAGTTTGGACACTATTAGACGTGTTTTAAAAGTAAAATTGCTTGCTGGGATAGATGTTCTGATCAGGAGAAATGCTCTCCATGTGGCTGTTGAGGTCAAAGATATCAGACGGCTAGCGATCCTCAAAAACCGTCATCTTTAAGATGGAAGAATGGGAAAAGAATGGAAGCACTGCAGTAAAAC
>NW_024121289.1:10000-27500 GCF_016745375.1 Pimephales promelas | reverse complement strand
CATTGTGTCTGTCATCAGCGCAGGGTTTGTGTGTTTGATTGAGCAAATGTCCAAACGGGTTAATCACTAATAAAGCTTCAATAAAGGGTTTTTTAAACATATACATTTGCAAAAGTGATGTAATGCATATTTTGAGCAGGAACAATGCATTTCAATTGTTAAATAACATTCATAATTGTATTGTGAAATCTTAGCAAAGTAACCTGTTGAGACTCTATATAGTGTCTAACACATTATTATTATATTGTGGTTGTGTGTTTTATTCATAATATGTATAATTATTGCATTTAGTGGCCTGGTATTTAGTATCTTTAGCATCCGATCTAGTTTTCAGCCATTTATTCACTTTTACGTTTTATTTGTTGGTTTAAATCAAGAATTTACATGGTTGTACCACATGATAACATTAATAATGACAGGAAATTTCTTTTTCATTTCAATTACATATAAAACATTAAATACAAGTGTTTGTCTATTGAAGTAGAAGTAGTAATTTGATCAAAAACAGAATAAATCTCATTAGGCTATAGATTGATTAAATACACTGTAATCGATTGTGATGAATAACAACAAATTCATGTTTTATTATATATTGATACAAAAATAATCATCAACTTAAGTCAGTTGAGAATTTTATTCATCAAAATGTTTAAAACATTATATGCACAGCAACCTTAACAAAGCACTATATAATAACCAACAACTACTAAACCATATTCATCAGATCTTTCCGTCCCTCGCCGCATCCAATGCAGAGCATTGCTTTCTTTTGAGGGCGCTTCACACACTCAAGCATCCCCGTAGAGCCGGGGCGGGCAGCTCGCGCCACCTCGAGACCTGAAAGTATACTGATGATCACTGAGTTTGGTAGGGGCTACATCCTAAGTAAATAAAACATGATTAGACGGACAAAATAATCGGTCAGGATAACTATCCTATGTCTGCAGGCTGATAGTCATGTGTGTTACTTATTTATCTGGTAAAAGTGTCGTGCCTCAGGCTATAATGCAAATCGATTTTTCAAATTTGCAGATTCATCTATTGTAGCTTGATATTATAATATTGATGACATGGCTATTATCTACCAACAAACATTGCATTGAATTAGAATATCCAAAACAGTAGCCAATAGGCGAACGTTACTATAAAGACACTGGCTTGTAAACGTGAGCTACGCTATCTTTTGACGTTTGATAAAAATAAAACCCATGAAACAATATTCATAAGACATGCTAAAATGCCAGTGTACCTGGGATAAAGACATTTCACACGCAACGCTGGAGTCTGCCCAAGACGTGGGAACTCCTTCCTTCTGCAGAGTTCGGGGGATCGCTTGTAAACAAATGCAGACGTGCATTCCCTGGTGTAACCATGGCAGACAATACTGTTTCCCAACTGTAGGGGGACCCCGAGAGCACAATTTCAAAAATAACATAATGCTGCTTTAAAGACACTTATTATAAAGAGTTCTCATGACCATAATTGAAAGTGTAAAATTCCATTTAGAACAATAATTAAAAAATAGAACAATAATAGACAATTTTAGCTTAAATGTGTTATTAATTTAGCT
The DNA here is from genome assembly GCF_016745375.1 of Pimephales promelas. The sequence continues at coordinate 25,930 of NW_024121289.1, read as the reverse complement.
TAAATTACGTGTTTTATTTCATATAGGGTCATCAGTTAGAGTTGCGTCACCTGACGCCTGCCACTACTCTCACATGAACTGGCTGATTATATGGGATATGACGGGATATGGCGAGTTTGACAGGATATGTAGGGTTATGATGGGTAATGGAGGGTCATGGCGGGATATGATGGCGATCTGTAAATCAGCATTAATATGTTTCATTTACCATCTCGGCTCCTCTGGATTCGGGAGAATCGGTTTACAATACGCAAGCCTGACGCGATCACTCCTCGGTCACCACGAGTCTGATCGGTCTCAATGACCAGACGCCAATATTTCTGTGCAACATTTCCTTTTAAAGTGATGATTAGGTTTAATTTGTTTTCAGTACATTTAAATAACAGATATTACTTGGCACAACCGTCCAACCAAACTATTTAAAATGGCGTTTTGATAAGAAATACTAAATTAAATCATTTTATGTTTGAACGCTTTCATATTTGATAATTATCTGTAGTTTTGGAGTTGTTGAGATGATGATGTGAACATGACTGTTTTACGATGAGAGATGACAGTAAACACGATCAGAGGACATTACTGTGAGAAACGTGTAGATCTCTCAAATACTTTTTCTAAGTATAGATCCATGTCAGCTGGTACAACAGATGTCAAACTTCTTGTATTTAAACATTCTATGTCTAACTTTCTAGCAGAGACAAAAGCTAATACAAGCCTCCACTACATATCCCGCCATAACCCGTCATATCCCGTCATAACCCGTCAAATCCCGTCATAACTCGTCAAATCCCTACATATCCTGTCAAACTCGCATATGCCATCATATCCCGTCATAAACCGTCATATCCCTACATATCCTGTCAAACTCGCCATATCCCGTTATAAACCATCATATCCCTACATATCCCGTCATAACTCGCCATAACCCGTCGTATCCCGTCATAAACCGTCATATCCCTACATATCCCGTCATAACTCGCCATAACCCATAATGCCATAACCCGTCATGTCCCGTCATAATTCGCCATAACCCGTCATATCCCATCAAATCCCGTCATAACTCACCACATCCTGTCATGACTCGCCATAACCCGTCATATCCCATCAAATCCCGTCATAACTCGCCATAACCCGTCATATCCCGTCAAATCCCTACATATCCTGTCAAACTCACCATATCTCGTCATAACTCGCCATAACCGGTCAAATCCCGTCATATCCTGTCATAACCAGCCACAACCCGCCATAACTCGCCATAAACAGTCATAACTCGTCATAACCCGTAATCGTTGGCTGATACTCCTGTCGGGCGTTTCAACAGTCGAGTGAGAATGATGTGTTTTCCCGCATCTTTCCTGTGTCATGTTTTTTTTTCCTGGTGTGTGTGTGTGTGTGTTTGTGTGTATGTGTGTGTGTGCTGTTGGAAAGAAAAATGCACTATTATTTTTTAATTAGGCAGATGCAAACACAATGAGTCACAGGCTTCTGGCTGTTGTTGTTGACGTTTGCTTTCATTGCACTGTTTTTTGCAGTCAGTCAGTCACACACACACACACACACACTCCTGTGCCTCTATTTGGGTTTCATTGGTCTCTCTGTGTTTGTCTTCACAGGGACCGAGATGTCGCTCACTCCTTAAATCACTTTCCAGACCGCTGGTGAGTTTGTGCTCGATTCTTTCCTCTTCAGTGTGTTTTCACACACACATTAAACAGGAGTGCTGTAGTGTGTATTAAGAGGAGTGCTGTTGTGTGTATTAAGAGGAGTGCTGTAGTGTGTATTAAGAGGAGTGCTGTAGTGTGTATTAAGAGGAGTGCTGTAGTGTGTATTAAGAGGAGTGCTGTAGTGTGTATTAAGAGGAGTGCTGTAGTGTGTATTAAGAGGAGTGCTGTAGTGTGTATTAAGAGGAGTGCTGTAGTGTGTATTAAGAGGAGTGCTGTGGTGTGTATTAAGAGGAGTGCTGTAGTGTGTATTAAGAGGAGTGCTGTAGTGTGTATTAAGAGGAGTGCTGTGGTGTGTATTAAGAGGAGTGCTGTAGTGTGTATTAAGAGGAGTGCTGTAGTGTGTATTAAGAGGAGTGCTGTAGTGTGTATTAAGAGGAGTGCTGTAGTGTGTATTAAGAGGAGTGCTGTAGTGTGTATTAAGAGGAGTGCTGTAGTGTGTATTAAGAGGAGTGCTGTAGTGTGTATTAAGAGGAGTGCTGTAGTGTGTATTAAGAGGAGTGCTGTGGTGTGTATTAAGAGGAGTGCTGTAGTGTGTATTAAGAGGAGTGCTGTAGTGTGTATTAAGAGGAGTGCTGTGGTGTGTATTAAGAGGAGTGCTGTAGTGTGTATTAAGAGGAGTGCTGTAGTGTGTATTAAGAGGAGTGCTGTAGTGTGTATTAAGAGGAGTGCTGTAGTGTGTATTAAGAGGAGTGCTGTTGTGTGTATTAAGAGGAGTGCTGTGTGTGTATTAAGAGGAGTGCTGTAGTGTGTATTAAGAGGAGTGCTGTGGTGTGTATTAAGAGGAGTGCTGTAGTGTGTATTAAGAGGAGTGCTGTAGTGTGTATTAAGAGGAGTGCTGTAGTGTGTATTAAGAGGAGTGCTGTGGTGTGTATTAAGAGGAGTGCTGTAGTGTGTATTAAGAGGAGTGCTGTGGTGTGTATTAAGAGGAGTGCTGTAGTGTGTATTAAGAGGAGTGCTGTGGTGTGTATTAAGAGGAGTGCTGTAGTGTGTATTAAGAGGAGTGCTGTAGTGTGTATTAAGAGGAGTGCTGTGTGTGTATTAAGAGGAGTGCTGTGTGTGTATTAAGAGGAGTGCTGTAGTGTGTATTAAGAGGAGTGCTGTGGTGTGTATTAAGAGGAGTGCTGTGGTGTGTATTAAGAGGAGTGCTGTAGTGTGTATTAAGAGGAGTGCTGTAGTGTGTATTAAGAGGAGTGCTGTAGTGTGTATTAAGAGGAGTGCTGTAGTGTGTATTAAGAGGAGTGCTGTAGTGTGTATTAAGAGGAGTGCTGTAGTGTGTATTAAGAGGAGTGCTGTAGTGTGTATTAAGAGGAGTGCTGTAGTGTGTATTAAGAGGAGTGCTGTAGTGTGTATTAAGAGGAGTGCTGTAGTGTGTATTAAGAGGAGTGCTGTAGTGTGTATTAAGAGGAGTGCTGTGGTGTGTATTAAGAGGAGTGCTGTAGTGTGTATTAAGAGGAGTGCTGTAGTGTGTATTAAGAGGAGTGCTGTAGTGTGTATTAAGAGGAGTGCTGTAGTGTGTATTAAGAGGAGTGCTGTGGTGTGTATTAAGAGGAGTGCTGTAGTGTGTATTAAGAGGAGTGCTGTAGTGTGTATTAAGAGGAGTGCTGTGGTGTGTATTAAGAGGAGTGCTGTGGTGTGTATTAAGAGGAGTGCTGTAGTGTGTATTAAGAGGAGTGCTGTAGTGTGTATTAAGAGGAGTGCTGTAGTGTGTATTAAGAGGAGTGCTGTAGTGTGTATTAAGAGGAGTGCTGTAGTGTGTATTAAGAGGAGTGCTGTGGTGTGTATTAAGAGGAGTGCTGTAGTGTGTATTAAGAGGAGTGCTGTAGTGTGTATTAAGAGGAGTGCTGTGGTGTGTATTAAGAGGAGTGCTGTAGTGTGTATTAAGAGGAGTGCTGTAGTGTGTATTAAGAGGAGTGCTGTAGTGTGTATTAAGAGGAGTGCTGTAGTGTGTATTAAGAGGAGTGCTGTAGTGTGTATTAAGAGGAGTGCTGTGGTGTGTATTAAGAGGAGTGCTGTAGTGTGTATTAAGAGGAGTGCTGTAGTGTGTATTAAGAGGAGTGCTGTAGTGTGTATTAAGAGGAGTGCTGTGGTGTGTATTAAGAGGAGTGCTGTAGTGTGTATTAAGAGGAGTGCTGTAGTGTGTATTAAGAGGAGTGCTGTGGTGTGTATTAAGAGGAGTGCTGTAGTGTGTATTAAGAGGAGTGCTGTAGTGTGTATTAAGAGGAGTGCTGTAGTGTGTATTAAGAGGAGTGCTGTAGTGTGTATTAAGAGGAGTGCTGTGGTGTGTATTAAGAGGAGTGCTGTGGTGTGTATTAAGAGGAGTGCTGTGGTGTGTATTAAGAGGAGTGCTGTGGTGTGTATTAAGAGGAGTGCTGTAGTGTGTATTAAGAGGAGTGCTGTGGTGTGTATTAAGAGGAGTGCTGTGGTGTGTATTAAGAGGAGTGCTGTGGTGTGTATTAAGAGGAGTGCTGTAGTGTGTATTAAGAGGAGTGCTGTAGTGTGTATTAAGAGGAGTGCTGTGGTGTGTATTAAGAGGAGTGCTGTAGTGTGTATTAAGAGGAGTGCTGTAGTGTGTATTAAGAGGAGTGCTGTGGTGTGTATTAAGAGGAGTGCTGTAGTGTGTATTAAGAGGAGTGCTGTAGTGTGTATTAAGAGGAGTGCTGTGGTGTGTATTAAGAGGAGTGCTGTGGTGTGTATTAAGAGGAGTGCTGTAGTGTGTATTAAGAGGAGTGCTGTGTAGTGTGTATTAAGAGGAGTGCTGTAGTGTGTATTAAGAGGAGTGCTGTAGTGTGTATTAAGAGGAGTGCTGTAGTGTGTATTAAGAGGAGTGCTGTAGTGTGTATTAAGAGGAGTGCTGTAGTGTGTATTAAGAGGAGTGCTGTGGTGTGTATTAAGAGGAGTGCTGTAGTGTGTATTAAGAGGAGTGCTGTAGTGTGTATTAAGAGGAGTGCTGTAGTGTGTATTAAGAGGAGTGCTGTAGTGTGTATTAAGAGGAGTGCTGTGGTGTGTATTAAGAGGAGTGCTGTAGTGTGTATTAAGAGGAGTGCTGTAGTGTGTATTAAGAGGAGTGCTGTGTGTGTATTAAGAGGAGTGCTGTAGTGTGTATTAAGAGGAGTGCTGTAGTGTGTATTAAGAGGAGTGCTGTAGTGTGTGTATTAAGAGGAGTGCTGTAGTGTGTATTAAGAGGAGTGCTGTGGTGTGTATTAAGAGGAGTGCTGTGGTGTGTATTAAGAGGAGTGCTGTAGTGTGTATTAAGAGGAGTGCTGTAGTGTGTATTAAGAGGAGTGCTGTAGTGTGTATTAAGAGGAGTGCTGTAGTGTGTATTAAGAGGAGTGCTGTGGTGTGTATTAAGAGGAGTGCTGTAGTGTGTATTAAGAGGAGTGCTGTAGTGTGTATTAAGAGGAGTGCTGTGGTGTGTATTAAGAGGAGTGCTGTAGTGTGTATTAAGAGGAGTGCTGTAGTGTGTATTAAGAGGAGTGCTGTGGTGTGTATTAAGAGGAGTGCTGTAGTGTGTATTAAGAGGAGTGCTGTAGTGTGTATTAAGAGGAGTGCTGTAGTGTGTATTAAGAGGAGTGCTGTGGTGTGTATTAAGAGGAGTGCTGTGGTGTGTATTAAGAGGAGTGCTGTAGTGTGTATTAAGAGGAGTGCTGTAGTGTGTATTAAGAGGAGTGCTGTAGTGTGTATTAAGAGGAGTGCTGTAGTGTGTATTAAGAGGAGTGCTGTAGTATTAAGAGGAGTGCTGTAGTGTGTATTAAGAGGAGTGCTGTAGTGTGTATTAAGAGGAGTGCTGTAGTGTGTATTAAGAGGAGTGCTGTAGTGTGTATTAAGAGGAGTGCTGTAGTGTGTATTAAGAGGAGTGCTGTAGTGTGTATTAAGAGGAGTGCTGTAGTGTGTATTAAGAGGAGTGCTGTGGTGTGTATTAAGAGGAGTGCTGTAGTGTGTATTAAGAGGAGTGCTGTAGTGTGTATTAAGAGGAGTGCTGTGGTGTGTATTAAGAGGAGTGCTGTAGTGTGTATTAAGAGGAGGCTGTAGTGTGTATTAAGAGGAGTGCTGTGTGTGTATTAAGAGGAGTGCTGTAGTGTGTATTAAGAGGAGTGCTGTAGTGTGTATTAAGAGGAGTGCTGTAGTGTGTATTAAGAGGAGTGCTGTAGTGTGTATTAAGAGGAGTGCTGTAGTGTGTATTAAGAGGAGTGCTGTGGTGTGTATTAAGAGGAGTGCTGTGGTGTATTAAGAGGAGTGCTGTAGTGTGTATTAAGAGGAGTGCTGTAGTGTGTATTAAGAGGAGTGCTGTAGTGTGTATTAAGAGGAGTGCTGTGGTGTGTATTAAGAGGAGTGCTGTAGTGTGTATTAAGAGGAGTGCTGTAGTGTGTATTAAGAGGAGTGCTGTGGTGTGTATTAAGAGGAGTGCTGTAGTGTGTATTAAGAGGAGTGCTGTAGTGTGTATTAGAGGAGTGCTGTGTGTGTATTAAGAGGAGTGCTGTAGTGTGTATTAAGAGGAGTGCTGTAGTGTGTATTAAGAGGAGTGCTGTAGTGTGTATTAAGAGGAGTGCTGTAGTGTGTATTAAGAGGAGTGCTGTGGTGTGTATTAAGAGGAGTGCTGTAGTGTGTATTAAGAGGAGTGCTGTAGTGTGTATTAAGAGGAGTGCTGTAGTGTGTATTAAGAGGAGTGCTGTAGTGTGTATTAAGAGGAGTGCTGTAGTGTGTATTAAGAGGAGTGCTGTAGTGTGTATTAAGAGGAGTGCTGTAGTGTGTATTAAGAGGAGTGCTGTAGTGTGTATTAAGAGGAGTGCTGTAGTGTGTATTAAGAGGAGTGCTGTAGTGTGTATTAAGAGGAGTGCTGTAGTGTGTATTAAGAGGAGTGCTGTAGTGTGTATTAAGAGGAGTGCTGTAGTGTGTATTAAGAGGAGTGCTGTAGTGTGTATTAAGAGGAGTGCTGTGGTGTGTATTAAGAGGAGTGCTGGTGTGTATTAAGAGGAGTGCTGTAGTGTGTATTAAGAGGAGTGCTGTAGTGTGTATTAAGAGGAGTGCTGTGGTGTGTATTAAGAGGAGTGCTGTGGTGTGTATTAAGAGGAGTGCTGTAGTGTGTATTAAGAGGAGTGCTGTAGTGTGTATTAAGAGGAGTGCTGTAGTGTGTATTAAGAGGAGTGCTGTAGTGTGTATTAAGAGGAGTGCTGTAGTGTGTATTAAGAGGAGTGCTGTAGTGTGTATTAAGAGGAGTGCTGTAGTGTGTATTAAGAGGAGTGCTGTAGTGTGTATTAAGAGGAGTGCTGTGGTGTGTATTAAGAGGAGTGCTGTAGTGTGTATTAAGAGGAGTGCTGTGGTGTGTATTAAGAGGAGTGCTGTGGTGTGTATTAAGAGGAGTGCTGTGGTGTGTATTAAGAGGAGCTGTAGTGTGTATTAAGAGGAGTGCTGTAGTGTGTATTAAGAGGAGTGCTGTGGTGTGTATTAAGAGGAGTGCTGTAGTGTGTATTAAGAGGAGTGCTGTGGTGTGTATTAAGAGGAGTGCTGTGGTGTGTATTAAGAGGAGTGCTGTGGTGTGTATTAAGAGGAGTGCTGTGGTGTGTATTAAGAGGAGTGCTGTAGTGTGTATTAAGAGGAGTGCTGTAGTGTGTATTAAGAGGAGTGCTGTAGTGTGTATTAAGAGGAGTGCTGTAGTGTGTATTAAGAGGAGTGCTGTGGTGTGTATTAAGAGGAGTGCTGTAGTGTGTATTAAGAGGAGTGCTGTGGTGTGTATTAAGAGGAGTGCTGTAGTGTGTATTAAGAGGAGTGCTGTGGTGTGTATTAAGAGGAGTGCTGTGGTGTGTATTAAGAGGAGTGCTGTAGTGTGTATTAAGAGGAGTCTGTGGTGGTGTGTATTAAGAGGAGTGCTGTAGTGTGTATTAAGAGGAGTGCTGTAGTGTGTATTAAGAGGAGTGCTGTAGTGTGTATTAAGAGGAGTGCTGTAGTGTGTATTAAGAGGAGTGCTGTAGTGTGTATTAAGAGGAGTGCTGTGGTGTGTATTAAGAGGAGTGCTGTGGTGTGTATTAAGAGAAGTGCTGTGGTGTGTATTAAGAGGAGTGCTGTGGTGTGTGTATTAAGAGGAGTGCTGTAGTGTGTATTAAGAGGAGTGCTGTGGTGTGTATAAGAGGAGTGCTGTAGTGTGTATTAAGAGGAGTGCTGTAGTGTATTAAGAGGAGTGCTGTAGTGTGTATTAAGAGGAGTGCTGTAGTGTGTATTAAGAGGAGTGCTGTAGTGTGTATTAAGAGGAGTGCTGTGGTGTGTATTAAGAGGAGTGCTGTAGTGTGTATTAAGAGGAGTGCTGTAGTGTGTATTAAGAGGAGTGCTGTAGTGTGTATTAAGAGGAGTGCTGTGTGTGTGTATTAAGAGGAGTGCTGTAGTGTGTATTAAGAGAGTGCTGTAGTGTGTATTAAGAGGAGTGCTGTGGTGTGTATTAAGAGGAGTGCTGTAGTGTGTATTAAGAGGAGTGCTGTAGTGTGTATTAGAGGAGTGCTGTAGTGTGTATTAAGAGGAGTGCTGTAGTGTGTATTAAGAGGAGTGCTGTGGTGTGTATTAAGAGAGTGCTGTGGTGTGTATTAAGAGGAGTGCTGTAGTGTGTATTAAGAGGAGTGCTGTAGTGTGTATTAAGAGGAGTGCTGTGTGTGTATTAAGAGGAGTGCTGTAGTGTGTATTAAGAGGAGTGCTGTAGTGTGTATTAAGAGGAGTGCTGTAGTGTGTATTAAGAGGAGTGCTGTGGTGTGTATTAAGAGGAGTGCTGTGGTGTGTATTAAGAGGAGTGCTGTGTGTGTGTATAAGAGGAGTGCTGTAGTGTGTATTAAGAGGAGTTCTGTAGTGTTGTATTTAAGAGGAGTGCTGTGGTGTGTATTAAGAGGAGTGCTGTAGTGTGTATTAAGAGGAGTGCTGTAGTGTGTATTAAGAGGAGTGCTGTAGTGTGTATTAAGAGGAGTGCTGTAGTGGTGTATTAAGAGGAGTGTGTAGTATGTGTATTAAGAGGAGTGCTGTAGTGTGTATTAAGAGGAGTGCTGTTAGTGTGTATTAAGAGGAGCTGTAGTGTGTATTAAGAGGAGTCTGTAGTGTGTATTAGAGGAGTGCTGTGTGTGTATTAAGAGGAGTGCTTAGTGTGTATTAAGAGGAGTGCTGTAGTGTGTATTAAGAGGAGTGCTGTAGTGTGTATTAAGAGGAGTGCTGTAGTGTGTATTAAGAGGAGTGCTGTGGTGTGTATTAAGAGAGTGCTGTAGTGTGTATTAAGAGGAGTGCTGTAGTGTGTATTAAGAGGAGTGCTGTAGTGTGTATTAAGAGGAGTGCTGTGGTGTGTATTAAGAGGAGTGCTGTAGTGTGTATTAAGAGGAGTGCTGTAGTGTGTATTAAGAGGAGTGCTGTAGTGTGTATTTAAGAGGAGTGCTGGTGTGGTATTAAGAGGAGTGCTGTAGTGTGTATTAAGAGGAGTGCTGTAGTGTGTATTAAGAGGAGTGCTGTAGTGTGTATTAAGAGGAGTGCTGTGGGTGTATTAAGAGGAGTGCTGTAGTGTGTATTAAGAGGAGTGCTGTAGTGTGTATTAGAGAGTGCTGATAGTGTGTATTAAGAGGAGTGCTGTAGTGTGTATTAAGAGGAGTGCTGTAGTGTGTATTAAGAGGAGTGCTGTAGTGTGTATTAAGAGGAGTGCTGTAGTGTGTATTAAGAGGAGTGCTGTAGTGTGTATTAAGAGGAGTGCTGTAGTGTGTATTAAGAGGAGCTGTGGTGTGTATTAAGAGGAGTGCTGTGGTGTGTATTAAGAGGAGTGCTGTAGTGTGTATTAAGAGGAGTGCTGTAGTGTGTATTAAGAGGAGTGCTGTAGTGTGTATTAAGAGGAGTGCTGTAGTGTGTATTAAGAGGAGTGCTGTAGTGTGTATTAAGAGGAGTGCTGTAGTGTGTATTAAGAGGAGTGCTGTGGTGTGTATTAAGAGGAGTGCTGTAGTGTGTATTAAGAGGAGTGCTGTAGTGTGTATTAAGAGGAGTGCTGTGGTGTGTATTAAGAGGAGTGCTGTAGTGTGTATTAAGAGGAGTGCTGTAGTGTGTATTAAGAGGAGTGCTGTAGTGTGTATTAAGAGGAGTGCTGTAGTGTGTATTAAGAGGAGTGCTGTAGTGTGTATTAAGAGGAGTGCTGTAGTGTGTATTAAGAGGAGTGCTGTGGTGTGTATTAAGAGGAGTGCTGTAGTGTGTATTAAGAGGAGTGCTGTGGTGTGTATTAAGAGGAGTGCTGTAGTGTGTATTAAGAGGAGTGCTGTATAGTATAGTAAAGCCTGCTGGTGTGTGTGCTGAAGCTGTCAGTGTTTTGTCGCTCTCGGACTCGCACAGATCCTCTGAGGAATACTCCAGCGCCGCCGCTCGTCACGGCGCTTACGATCTTCACGACCTGAGTGCACAACACACACACACACACACACATACATGATGTCATCCGCTTTCTCTGGTTGTCCTGTAAGCCTGGAGACGTTCATGCTCCTCTGCTAACGCATCACGCTGATGATAACGCGGGTCTCACAGCACCGGCAGATCACAGTAATTCTCTACTTTGGGTCTCAGTTTCAAATCCTTTCATTAATTTTAATTCAATTAAATAAATACACATATATTTGTCTAGCGCTTTTCACAATACACTGTAGCAGTTTTACAGAAAGTGCATTAGTCCACATTACATTTACAGTGATCTGTTATCTGAGAAGGTTTTCAGAAATATACAGAATCACAGTTAGTGAAAAATATATCAATTTAAACAATGTAATAATTCACTGCAGAAAAGATGAGCTGACTGAAGTAATGAATACATGTTGATTCATAAATGATTACGACACTGAATGTTTGGTCGGACCTCAGATCTCCCATCATGCACTGCTCCTGCGAGCGGTTCCTGGACGGCGGATATAAATAGAGTTGAGCTATTCCTGCTCTTTCTAATCTCAGCACCGCGTTCAGTCACGGCACAATCCACACTGCCAATTAAACCTTCCACCTTTGTGCTATAACTCAGAACGTGACTTCTGAACGCTATTATTACCCGTGTCAGCCGAGGACGCTGGTCATGTGACCGTATCCCAGCAGCCTCGGGCGGGTCACATGACCGGCGGCAGGACATCAGGCGAGTGAATAGTGCACACGCTACACCTGACCGAAAGTGTGTGTGTGTGTGTTCAGGCTTTAAGTCAAGTCAGCTTTATTCATATAGTGCTTTTAAAGCATCTTTACAGAGATAACAGGAGAATAGTGCAAGAGTGTGTTTCCAAAATATCGTCACAGTCCAGCTGAAGTTCAGCGGCGCGTCTCGTTTGTTGTAAAAATTGAGTCATTTAGTTTATATATATATATATATATATATACAGCAGCTCTGGAGAAAACCGTGATGTCATGGACGATGACGTGGTGGTGGCGCAGTGGATAAGACACATGCCTTTGGTGTGAGAGACCCGGGTTCGAATCCACTGTGAGACGCCAATGTGTCCCTGAGCAAGACACTTAACCCCTAGTTGACCTCTAACATATATAGCAATTGTAAGTCGCTTTGGATAAAATCGTTAGCTAAATAAATAAATGTAAATGACCTGCTCAGTTCGGTTGTCATAATAATGCTGTCAATGCAGGAGATCAATAATATTGTTGGATATTAAACGTCCCGAAATAAGCAAGACAAAAGAGGAACAGGAACTCCTCAGAATGGAGAAACCGTCGGGTTTTAGGCCGTTGTCTTGATGGTTGTGTTTCATCAATCTGGTTAAATTAGATCCCACTAATGAATCAGTAGAGTTTGACTGGACACACGACCTTTGACCTCTGATACGGGTGTGTGTCTCGTGGGGATGCTTGATTACATCGGTCGAGCTGACCAGAAGAGCTGATGATGTCCTGTGATTGACAGATGATGAAGGTTTATTCAGGCGCTGATGTTTCCGCTGGTTTACGAACGGATGGACGCTCTGGGATTAACGGATGCTTTAATCAACAGAATATTTGTCGCCTCGTCTGATGTTACCTGAAATAACTCGTGCTTAACGTCTAAAAATAAACGTCAGTCATTGTGTTGATCTGCCAGACTGAACGAACAGAACAGAGGCTTTAGCTGGAGATTTAACCGGATCATTTGTGTTTTATAACGCTTTATTTTAATCTCGGACAGATTGATAATACGAGTCGATTGGCTTCGGCTCCTGAATGTTTTACTGTAAAGCCCGTCCTCATTACAGCACGCATTTATATTTCGACTTCGCCATTATTTGCTCCTCATGGCCATTAGTTCTCTCGTCTGTTTTATGTAAATGAGCTCTGTTGTGATTGGTGTAGCTCACACTGAACAGGTGTGGGCGGGGCAAATGCTAATGATTTACAGCGAACATCCTGGACCCTAGGGCTGGGCGGGATGACCAAAAATCCATATCACGGTATTTTTGAAAATGATGCCGGTTTCACGGTATTATATGACGGTATTTTCCTAAGCATGGCTTGGTTAACCACATTTGTACTGAGTGAGAGAGGAAACACTGCAGTAGATTGAGTTTGAATTGAGTCAATTTATATTAGTCTAGTATTAATACAGGTTTGCAAGGCCGTTTACATCCGGTGCCAGCAGGAGGCGCTGTGAGAGCGCAGAAATAGCTTTCCCCGGTAACGCCTGTAAACAAAGCAGTGCAACACACATAAACTGCTTAATCAGAAAAGATAAAGAACGATTCCATCATAATAATAAAGAAACGTTTCTAAAGGCCGTTAGTTCACTTATACAGATACATATAAAAACAAACGCCGTGTTTTGACTTGTCAATGAACGATGTCAATGCCAACTACTAATCGATTTTCCAAAAGGCTGTGTTGATGTTGTGAACCAATGAATGGGAAACACTAATATAATTTGACAGCTATCAGTTACAGTGTAACCTATCCATCCATCTTCCCAGTCTCAGGAACACACGCATCACCACAGGAGTGAAAGGGGCCGTCTCACGCGTGTCGCGCCGCGTTTCAATCGTTATTAAAGCGTCATACACAAAATTCTTATCACAGAAATAAACACGGGTATTTGCTATGAACCGGTAAACCGCCCAGCACTGATGGAACCGTATGTTGAGAAAACTATGTTTGAGAACTTCCACAAAATGATGCTAATGTAAAATGCAGAAAAGCCATGTGTATTTGTGCCCTGCTCACAGATGTCCGTGTGTGTTCCTGTTTTGCAGAAAGCGAGCGCTGTCCTCATCCGTCTGCCTGCTCTTCTTCAGCCTCCGCCTGGTAAGACTGAGTTAAACTGATTAAACCCGACTGTAACGAGCTCGTCAGACTTCATTAGCGCGGGCTCTGTCTTTTGTCTCCATCAGGAGTGTGGCTGATCAGCCAATCAGATGGCAGCAGCGTAAAAGATATTTCATTTCAAATGTTAAATAAATGAGGATAAATCTGTTATGATGGTGTGCATGAGCCGACTGCTCGTGTGATGTCACAGTCTTCATAGATGTGCATTTAACACCGTATCCCACAATGCAGTGGTAAACAGTACTGACCGCAGCGCAGGGGTGTATGGGTCAGATCGCAGGGGTGTATGGGTAAAATCGCAGGGGTTTATGGGTAAGATCGCAGGGGTTTATGGGTAAGATCGCAGGGGTGTATGGGTCAGATCGCAGGGGTGTATGGGTAAGATCGCAGGGGTTGGGTAAAATCGCAGGGGTGTATGGGTAAGATCGCAGGGGTTTATGGGTAAGATCGCAGGGGTTTATGGGTAAGATCGCAGGGGTGTATGGGTAAGATCGCAGGGGTTTATGGGTAAGATCGCAGGGGTGTATGGGTAAGATCGCAGGGGTTTATGGGTAAGATTGCAGGGGTTTATGGGTAAGATCGGTTCATGGGTAAGATCGCAGGAGTGTATGGGTAAGATTGCAGGGGTTTATGGGTAAGATAGGTTCATGGGTAAATGTCACTGGCCGCAATGCAGGGGTTTATGGGTAAACGGTACTGACCGCAGTGCAGGGGTGTATGGGTTAGATCGCAGGGGTTTATGGGTAATGAAGGTGAATCGCTGCTCTTTGGGGATTGGTGTTGTTGTGATGATGACGGAGCCTCCAGTGAATCCTGATCTATAAATACACGCGTACGGATCATCAGGCCGAACCAGGCCTATTAAGGGCTGGTGATCCTGGGAACAGGGTTGCCATGGAGACGCGTGTGTGTGTGTCGCCGCAAGCCTCATCTGTATGTGCTGTTTGTTCATGGTGGAAGGGTTCACTGGCCGTTCAGATGAATGAGGGGCAATGACCCATTTTCCGCTTTACCTGTTGACCCGAGGTGACCTTGAGCGTGACCTTGAGCATTAAACGCTCTTATATCATCAGTGCAGCTCCTCAGCTGTTGTTTACCCATGATCCTCTGTCCGTCTGTAAAAGGCACTGTTCTATTTCTGTGGTCTGGAAATATTCGGTGTTTCTGTTCTCTTGCCTTATCTGCTGCGCTTTGCAGGACAGAATCTGTGATCTGCCTTCCTGTGAGGAACATATTTGGTCAGAGAAAATATCAGGGAATTATGGAGCGTCTTGTTCCCAGGCCGGAACAGCGGACGATCCTGATGCTATTATTAGCGTCCGCGGCCTGATGTGCTCGTTCATCTTCCTCACGTCTGATTATCTGGGCTGATGGTGTGGTTTGAGCGACTCTATCTCTCTCTGTCTCTCTCTCTCTCTCTCTGTGAGTTTGACCATGTTTGGTCAAATGTGCCATGGCAGAACACAGTGATCCGCGTCCATCCTGTGAATTCTGCACACAATCCTCTCGCCTGTTTAATCGTGTGTGAAGATGATGTAACCTGTCATAATGTCATAATTAAACTGATTTTTATAGTGCCCTATGATGCTGTTTTAAAGGCTGGTTCACACGCATCCAAAGCTCAAACACACTTTATTTCCTCATAATGTCCACGGCAGCTTCAGCTCTTTCCTCTCAGCGTCTGAAACGCTTCCATTGAGGATTCAATCTGTCTAAGCTCCGCCTCTCTGAGAGCTGCTCTGCTCTGATTGGCCAGAAAGCAAACGCTCATTATCATATTATCTCAATCTCAGGGTTTCACCGGATCAATCTCATCGAAGGGGATTTGCTTTGTTCTTCTCGACACGAACACCACGAGCCGAACTCCTCCAGTCTCAGATACACTGCAGTGTTTGAGGGCGGGGCCAAGAGACGCTGTTCAGCCAATCAAGACCGTATTATGCTAATGAGACTGAATTACTCGTTTTAGTTCAGAATCACTTCTTTCTTTTAGGAGACAATAAAACTCTGTTTATCTTTGACCGTACATCCACAAGCAGCTTTATTACACACTACAGAACAGGAGCACTTCACCAGCAGAGGCTTCGTTTATTCCCAGTTTCAGCGTCAGCCGATCAGACGTGTGCTGATTAGTGGGAACGGTGTGTGTACGGTTGAAGTGTGTGAAGCACATCTATCATCTGTGTTGATCAGAGTCAGTCGGGGATGAACTCCAGACGCTGGTTTGCATGTAGTTTGTCTGTAAAGGGAAAATCCTTTATTAATAACCGCTCGTCTGCCAGTGTGTGTGTGTGTGTGTGTGTCATGATCTGTGTGTTGGTCTCGACAGCAGAGGATGCTGGGTAATATGAGGAAGCAGAAGCAGTTGATGGCAGATTTAGGAACTGTAATGTTGATATCAGTGTCACACAGGAACTGCATCAATGCACATAACAATCCACAGACGATAAACACAGATATTCTCTTGCGGAGTGAAGAAAGACGAGTCAGCTTTATTTATACAGCGCTTTATAAAACACAGAGTGTGCCAGAGCATCTTTACGGAGATAACAGGAGAATAATGCAGGAGTGTGTTTCCAGTGGAGAATAGCGTCACCGTCCAGCTGAAGTTCAGCGATGCTTCATTTCTGTGTAAAAAAGATATTAATTTAGTTCATTTATAATATAGCGGCTGTGGAGAAAACCGTGATGTCATCGTCAGCTCAGCTCAGTTCTCATATGATGCTGTCAGTAATATTGCTGAATATTAAATGTCCTGGACTAAAGCCACGGTGACGTTTTCAGATCTGTGTGTGTGTGTGTGTGTGTGTGTGTGTGTGTGTGTGTGTGTGTGTGTGTGTGTGTGTGTGTGTGTGTGTGTGTGTGTGTGTGTGTGTGTGTGTGTGTGTGTGTGTGTCGTTAAATTATGTTTGATGTGAACGTGACCAGACAACAATCC
>NW_024121289.1:0-5000 GCF_016745375.1 Pimephales promelas | reverse complement strand
TCGATTGATCTGTTCACTCGAATCACACACACATTTATACGACTGATCGATTGATCTGTTCACTCGAATCACACACACATTTATAAGACTGATCGATTGATCTGTTCACTCGAATCACACACACATTTATACGACTGATCGATTGATCTGTTCACTCGAATCACACACACATTTATACGACTGATCGATTGATCTGTTCAGTCGAATCACACACACATTTATACGACTGATCGATTGATCTGTTCACTCGAATCACACACACATTTATACGACTGATCGATTGATCTGTTCACTCGAATCACACACACATTTATACGACTGATCGATTGATCTGTTCACTCGAATCACACACACATTTATACGACTGATCGATTGATCTGTTCACTCGAATCACACACACATTTATACGACTGATCGATTGATCTGTTCACTCGAATCACACACACATTTATAAGACTGATCGATTGATCTGTTCACTCGAATCACACACACATTTATACGACTGATCGATTGATCTGTTCACTCGAATCACACACACATTTATACGACTGATCGATTGATCTGTTCACTCGAATCACACACACATTTATACGACTGATCGATTGATCTGTTCACTCGAATCACACACACATTTATACGACTGATCGATTGATCTGTTCACTCGAATCACACACACATTTATAAGACTGATCGATTGATCTGTTCACTCGAATCACACACACATTTATACGACTGATCGATTGATCTGTTCACTCGAATCACACACACATTTATACGACTGATCGATTGATCTGTTCACTCGAATCACACACACATTTATACGACTGATCGATTGATCTGTTCACTCGAATCACACACACATTTATACGACTGATCGATTGATCTGTTCACTCGAATCACACACACATTTATACGACTGATCGATTGATCTGTTCACTCGAATCACACACACATTTATACGACTGATCGATTGATCTGTTCACTCGAATCACACACACATTTATACGACTGATCGATTGATCTGTTCACTCGAATCACACACACATTTATAAGACTGATCGATTGATCTGTTCACTCGAATCACACACACATTTATACGACTGATCGATTGATCTGTTCACTCGAATCACACACACATTTATACGACTGATCGATTGATCTGTTCACTCGAATCACACACACATTTATACGACTGATCGATTGATCTGTTCACTCGAATCACACACACATTTATAAGACTGATCGATTGATCTTTTCACTCGAATCACACACACATTTATACGACTGATCGATTGATCTGTTCACTCGAATCACACACACATTTATACGACTGATCGATTGATCTGTTCACTCGAATCACACACACATTTATACGACTGATCGATTGATCTGTTCACTCGAATCACACACACATTTATACGACTGATCGATTGATCTGTTCACTCGAATCACACACACATTTATACGACTGATCGATTGATCTGTTCACTCGAATCACACACACATTTATACGACTGATCGATTGATCTGTTCACTCGAATCACACACACATTTATACGACTGATCGATTGATCTGTTCACTCGAATCACACACACATTTATACGACTGATCGATTGATCTGTTCACTCGAATCACACACACATTTATACGACTGATCGATTGATCTGTTCACTCGAATCACACACACATTTATACGACTGATCGATTGATCTGTTCACTCGAATCACACACACATTTATACGACTGATCGATTGATCTGTTCACTCGAATCACACACACATTTATACGACTGATCGATTGATCTGTTCACTCGAATCACACACACATTTATACGACTGATCGATTGATCTGTTCACTCGAATCACACACACATTTATACGACTGATCGATTGATCTGTTCACTCGAATCACACACACATTTATACGACTGATCGATTGATCTGTTCACTCGAATCACACACACATTTATACGACTGATCGATTGATCTGTTCACTCGAATCACACACACATTTATACGACTGATCGATTGATCTGTTCACTCGAATCACACACACATTTATACGACTGATCGATTGATCTGTTCACTCGAATCACACACACATTTATACGACTGATCGATTGATCTGTTCACTCGAATCACACACACATTTATACGACTGATCGATTGATCTGTTCACTCGAATCACACACACATTTATACGACTGATCGATTGATCTGTTCACTCGAATCACACACACATTTATACGACTGATCGATTGATCTGTTCACTCGAATCACACACACATTTATACGACTGATCGATTGATCTGTTCACTCGAATCACACACACATTTATACGACTGATCGATTGATCTGTTCACTCGAATCACACACACATTTATACGACTGATCGATTGATCTGTTCACTCGAATCACACACACATTTATACGACTGATCGATTGATCTGTTCACTCGAATCACACACACATTTATACGACTGATCGATTGATCTGTTCACTCGAATCACACACACATTTATACGACTGATCGATTGATCTGTTCACTCGAATCACACACACATTTATACGACTGATCGATTGATCTGTTCACTCGAATCACACACACATTTATACGACTG
Organism: Pimephales promelas; assembly: GCF_016745375.1. The sequence continues at coordinate 2,379 of NW_024121289.1, read as the reverse complement.
ATCGATTGATCTGTTCACTCGAATCACACACACATTTATACGACTGATCGATTGATCTGTTCACTCGAATCACACACACATTTATACGACTGATCGATTGATCTGTTCACTCGAATCACACACACATTATACGACTGATCGATTGATCTGTTCACTCGAATCACACACACATTTATACGACTGATCGATTGATCTGTTCACTCGAATCACACACACATTTATACGACTGATCGATTGATCTGTTCACTCGAATCACACACACATTTATACGACTGATCGATTGATCTGTTCACTCGAATCACACACACATTTATACGACTGATCGATTGATCTGTTCACTCGAATCACACACACATTTATACGACTGATCGATTGATCTGTTCACTCGAATCACACACACATTTATACGACTGATCGATTGATCTGTTCACTCGAATCACACACACATTTATACGACTGATCGATTGATCTGTTCACTCGAATCACACACACATTTATACGACTGATCGATTGATCTGTTCACTCGAATCACACACACATTTATACGACTGATCGATTGATCTGTTCACTCGAATCACACACACATTTATACGACTGATCGATTGATCTGTTCACTCGAATCACACACACATTTATACGACTGATCGATTGATCTGTTCACTCGAATCACACACACATTTATACGACTGATCGATTGATCTGTTCACTCGAATCACACACACATTTATACGACTGATCGATTGATCTGTTCACTCGAATCACACACACATTTATACGACTGATCGATTGATCTGTTCACTCGAATCACACACACATTTATACGACTGATCGATTGATCTGTTCACTCGAATCACACACACATTTATACGACTGATCGATTGATCTGTTCACTCGAATCACACACACATTTATACGACTGATCGATTGATCTGTTCACTCGAATCACACACACATTTATACGACTGATCGATTGATCTGTTCACTCGAATCACACACACATTTATACGACTGATCGATTGATCTGTTCACTCGAATCACACACACATTTATACGACTGATCGATTGATCTGTTCACTCGAATCACACACACATTTATACGACTGATCGATTGATCTGTTCACTCGAATCACACACACATTTATACGACTGATCGATTGATCTGTTCACTCGAATCACACACACATTTATACGACTGATCGATTGATCTGTTCACTCGAATCACACACACATTTATACGACTGATCGATTGATCTGTTCACTCGAATCACACACACATTTATACGACTGATCGATTGATCTGTTCACTCGAATCACACACACATTTATACGACTGATCGATTGATCTGTTCACTCGAATCACACACACATTTATAACGACTGATCGATTGATCTGTTCACTCGAATCACACACACATTTATACGACTGATCGATTGATCTGTTCACTCGAATCACACACACATTTATACGACTGATCGATTGATCTGTTCACTCGAATCACACACACATTTATACGACTGATCGATTGATCTGTTCACTCGAATCACACACACATTTATACGACTGATCGATTGATCTGTTCACTCGAATCACACACACATTTATACGACTGATCGATTGATCTGTTCACTCGAATCACACACACATTTATACGACTGATCGATTGATCTGTTCACTCGAATCACACACACATTTATACGACTGATCGATTGATCTGTTCACTCGAATCACACACACATTTATACGACTGATCGATTGATCTGTTCACTCGAATCACACACACATTTATACGACTGATCGATTGATCTGTTCACTCGAATCACACACACATTTATACGACTGATCGATTGATCTGTTCACTCGAATCACACACACATTTATACGACTGATCGATTGATCTGTTCACTCGAATCACACACACATTTATACGACTGATCGATTGATCTGTTCACTCGAATCACACACACATTTATACGACTGATCGATTGATCTGTTCACTCGAATCACACACACATTTATACGACTGATCGATTGATCTGTTCACTCGAATCACACACACATTTATACGACTGATCGATTGATCTGTTCACTCGAATCACACACACATTTATACGACTGATCGATTGATCTGTTCACTCGAATCACACACACATTTATACGACTGATCGATTGATCTGTTCACTCGAATCACACACACATTTATACGACTGATCGATTGATCTGTTCACTCGAATCACACACACATTTATACGACTGATCGATTGATCTGTTCGAATCAATCACACACACATTTATAACGACTGATCGATTGATCTGTTCACTCGAATCACACACACATTTATACGACTGATCGATTGATCTGTTCACTCGAATCACACACA